>CM055019.1:15780712-15832252 GCA_029204005.1 Salix udensis
TATTTTAGGGTATTTAACATTGTGTTTTTTTTTTTTTTTAAAAAAAAATATATTTTTATTTTTTATTTTAAATTATTTTTAGATTATTTTGAATAATTTTTGCCACCCCATCCTTCGATCACGCCTCTTTTGCCGCGTGTTCATCATTATTCAAATCAAAACAATCGAAAGAAGAGTGGGTCAATCGGGCGATTCGCTTGTTTCCTTGGACGGCCGATTATTGCTCGATATCGAGGCTGATCGCACGGGAAAAAAAAGAGTCGCGCGATTTGATATATCAATTTCGGTGGTTAGCAAACATTGACCATTACAAACCGGTGACGTCCCAATCATCGACATGTGGAATTAATAAAAGCTGGTAGCTTTGAATTGCCGTTTCACGTGTTCTGAAAATAATTCTATGAGATACTTCTCCTATACTGTCCCTTCGTTGAATACGTCCGTGTGGACATTTGAAAGCCGAATTTTATTTTTCTAAGGTATATCGACATCAAGAAGAAATTTAAAGCAGACTTGAATGAGTTTTAGCAATGGAATTCACCAAGAAGGTAGACAAAATCTTTTCCTTTTCTTTCAAAATCAGGGTGAAGAATTTGAGAGTGAAAAAACTTGTTCACAATTCTTATTAATTTACAGTGATGCTGTAAGTATTTATACATTAATTACACTTTGAATTCTAGTATAACTACAATAGGAAAAAACGCTAATAGTTTCCTAGTTTGAGCAGGTCACCATCTTTTCCTAAATAGCAGGAGTACCGAGCACATCTTCAATTGATCTGCAATACACCCCCTCAAGCTGGATCCAGCAGATTGATGGAGCCAAGCTTGTTGACAATTTGATGGAACTGGGTAGTGGGTAGAATTTTTGTAAACACATCTGCTAATTGATCTGTTGTATGCACATAATGAGTAGCAATAAGTTTTGTTTGAACTTGTTGCCGTATGTAGTGACAATCCACTTCAATGTGTTTTGTTCGTTCATGAAACACGGGATTGGACGCAATGTGCATAGCTGCTTGATTATCACAATAAAGAGTCATAGGAGTGTGGCATGCACATCCTAGATCAGTGAGCAGACGCTTTAACCATATAAGTTCACAGGCAGCTAAGGCCATGGCGCGATATTCAGCCTCAGCGCTAGAACGGGCCACCACATGCTGTTTTTTACTACGCCAAGAAATAAGATTACCACCGACGAACATACAATAACCTGTAGTTGACCGTCGATCAAGTGCGTTACACGCCCTATCTGAATCGAATATCCCATAATATTTGTATGGTCGTTATTTTTCATGATGATGCCACGACCAATGGAACCTTTTAAATATCGAAGAATGCGCTTTACCATACCTAGGTGTTGCACAGTGGGTGCATGCATGTGTTGGCTTGCAAGGCTAACGGCATATGCAATATCGAGTCTCGTGATTGTTAGATAAATCGACTTCCCAACAATTTTTCCGATAATAGCTAGGAGATTCAAGAGGTTCTCCAACAGGGTTCCAATTTCGGTTCTGTTTGTCAAGTGGCGTAGCGGCAGGTTTAGAATGTAGGAGATTAGACTCCTGCAGGAGGTCGATAATATATCTTCTCTGATTTAGATATAGTCCTTTGCTAGAGGTTGCCATTTCAATTCCAAGAAAATACTTCAACTGTCCGAGATCCTTGATTGGAAATTTTCGCTGTAGGCTCTCCTTTAGCTGTTTGATCGACCCACTGTTATGACCGGTGATGATGAGATCATCGACATATATAAGCACCATGAGACTGTCATCTGGCTTTAATTTTACATACAAGGAGGAATCGGCAGAACTCTTTTGAAAACCAAGAGCTTCAAGAGCAGCGCTTAATTTTGCATGCCACGCGCGAGGACTTTGTTTCAACCCATAAATTGATTTGTGAAGTTTGCACACCAAGCTGGAATTTCCACTTTGAGGGTGCCCAGGTGGAAGTTTCATAAATACTTCTTCTTCAAGATCTCCGTGTAGGAATGCATTTTTAACATCCATCTGCGACAGCTTCCAGCCTTTGTTGATGGCTACCGATAACAGGACTCTAACGGTGGTCATTTTTGCAACAGGAGCAAATGTCTCTTTGTAGTCAATGCCGAATTTCTGAGTAAATCCTTGCGCAACCAGACGAGCTTTGTGGCGATCAATAGACCCGTCAGACTTGAATTTGGTTTTGTATATCCACCGACTCCCTACTGCATGTTTCCCAAGTGGAAGGGGAGTGACGCTCCAAGTTTTGTTTTCTTCAAGGGCTGCTAGTTCTTCTGCCATAGCCTTTTGCCAAACACTTTGACTTTGAGCATCTTTAAAATTAATGGGGTCTTGAGTACTGGATATTGCTGTCAAGAAACCTGTGTGCACTGGTGACAAATTTTGATAAGATATGGACTTATTCATGGGGTACCTGACGTTATAGCCAACATAATCTTTTAATTTGGCTGGCGGCACCCGTGCTCGAGATGGATTTCGGCGAAGAGGCTCAAAATTTTGAGTTGAATTTTGAGCTGAAGGAGCATGGCTGTCATCGGTAATACTTTCCATGCCATTGTCATCGGCGGCATTAGGAATAATTTCCATAGTAGCGTCAGCTTCTTCTGGTGAAGTGTTCTCAACGGGATGATCAGCATTAAGCAGCGGAAAAAAATCATGGAATACATTTTCCTGACTAGTTTCTTCAAAATAGGAACTGGTTTCAATAAATCGAACATCGCGAGAAGTGTAGAGTTTCTTGGATTTTGGCTCATAGCACTTATACCCCTTCTGAGTTTGTGAATATCCCAAGAAGACGCATTTGACAGCTCTTGGATCCAATTTGTCGCGTTGATTTGCTGGTAAGTGTACATAACAAATACACCCAAATACTTTAAGGTATGAGACATCTTGTATTTTTTCCTGCAAAACTTCAAGAGGAGATTTGAATTCCAGCACTCGGCTGGGTAAGTGATTTACAAGATGAGTTGCAGTAAGAACACCAAACGACCAGAAATATTTAGGAACATGCATTTGCAACATGATTGCTCTTGTTTTCTCCAACAAATCGCGATTTTTTCTTTCCGCAATTCCATTTTGTTGTGGTGTGTGCACACAACTGGTTTGGTGTATGATGCCATTAGAACTTAGGTAATGCGTCATGTTATGGGACATGTATTCGGTGCCATTATCTGATCGAAGAGTTTTAATTTGTGCCGAGAATTGGGTAGTGATCAGTTTATGAAAGTGTTTGAAATAATCAATCACTTCACATTTAGATTTTAACAAGTAAACCCAAGTGACTCTAGAAAAATCATCAATAAAAGTTACGAAATATTTAAAACCATCAATTGAGGTGGAAAAGGGTCCCCAAACGTCCGAATGGACAATTTCAAATTTCTGAGTTGTTTGAGACACTGATTTATTGAATGGTAGTCTTGATGATTTTGAAAAATGACAAATTTCGCAGTCAATGTTTCCTTGTTGGAATACAGGAGAAATTTGATTAAAAAATGAAATTGATGGGTAAGCTAGACGACGGTGCCATAAAATTTGTTGTGTAATAGGTGCAGTTCTTGCATGGAGACTTTTACACACTTGAGGATCGGAAGAGAAGAAATAAAGTCCATGCAAAAGAAATCCTTCACCAATCCTCTTCTTGGTTATGAGGTCCTGAAATACAACCTTGTAAGGAGACAATATAACTTCACAATTGAGAGTTGATGTTATTCGTTTGACAGAAAGTAGCTGGAAAGGAAAAGAAGGAATGTATAGCACGTTTGACTCAATAATTTGAGATACTAATTTCATTTTTCCCTTACCCTCAACTGGAACTCCCTTCCCGTTTGCAACAGAGACGAAGACAGGGGACGAAAAAGTTGAAAAATTTGAGAAATTTTCCAATTTGTTTGACATGTGATCAGTGGCACCAGAATCAATTACCCATAAATTATGCAAATTACCTAGTTCTAATGCAGTCATAAACGCAAGTAAAATACCTTGACTGTTTTCGGCATTTGCACCAGCTAAAAAGTCTGCAAATTTGCTGATGAACTCCCCAGATTGCGTCTGCTCTGCACTTGTTCCTTGTCCTTGCTTTGTTTGCAAGTAATTTGCAAATTCATTCAATAAGGTGACAGGGCTGGCAGTGAAGGAGTCACTGGAATGAGTAGCCAAGTTTGCTCTATGAGTAGTGCTTAATTTTCCTTTATGCTCCTTCATAAATTTCGGCTTCAGTTCTGGGTGTAGGTTCCAGCATCTGTCAACTGTGTGCCCAGAATTTTTGCAATGTTGACACTTGAATTCGTGCCTTTTTCCTTTGTAACCTTTATTCTCAGAGAAGGGACGAGAAATATATGCATGTGCATCAGAATTAAAAGAGTTTGTGGTGCGAGACATGACCTTTCGACGAACTTCTTCTCTTTGAATTGTGGCGCACACAGTTTGGAAGGATGGCGATTACGGGGTTCATTAGAATATGACTTCTAAGATCTTCATATTCGGGTTGAGGCTTGCCGACGAATTGAAAAATTTCCGTCTTCTTCAATTCGTTTTCTCAAGGTGACGAGCATCTATGGTGTGTGGTCGATAAAGCTCTAATTCACTCCATAGACGTTTTCGATTTCCCAACATGTTTACAAACGATTTCCCATCTTGAGAAATTTTGGAGATTTCTTGATGAATTTGGAAGATGCGTGCAGACATTGTTTTGATTTCCATACATATCACCAATTGCTTTCCACGGTTCAAAGGAGGAATCGGAGTAGCTGAAAATTTCAAAGCAAGATTGCGCTCCATTGAGTTTAAAATCCATGACATGACCAGTTGGTCTTTTGATAGCCACGCTTCATACTCACGGGAATCCGCTCCGGAGGCTTGGTTGTTCCAATAATAAATCCCAGTTTTGATCTTCCTCCTAGAGCAATTTTAATGGCTCTTGACCAGGGAAGATAGTTGAATTCGTTCAACAACATTGAAGACAACTTTTGGCCAGTGTTAAAATCCATATCTGAGCTGCTGGACACGGAGATAGTCTTCTCCTTGGTCCCCTCAGAGGTGTCATGAGTTGCAGATATCAACTCAGCCATGACAGTGAAGGAAGACGAAAATAAGAAAAAAAAGAAACACAGGGAGCAGAATCGATTAATGCTCTGATACCATGAAGAATTTGAGAGTGAAAAAACTTGTTCACGATTCTTATTAATTTACAGTGATGCTGTAAGTATTTATACATTAATTACACTTTGAATTCTAGTATAACTACAATAGGAAAAAACGCTAATAGTTTCCTAGTTTGAGCAGGTCACCATCTTTTCCTAAATAGCAGGAGTACCGAGCACATCTTCAATTGATCTGCAATACAGGGACTCGTTTTTTAGCCAGGTAACATTAAGGGAGTTGTTTGTCATTGTATCTCAAAAATGTTTTTGAAAAAAAATATTATTTTATTTTAGAGTATTTTTTTAGGGTTTTTAGATATTTTTATGTCTACTTTAATTTATCAAAACATAGTCCTGAGATATTCAAGTGATTAAGGGAGAACTCCACACATGATGGGGGTTACGGATATTCTTTTAGATGTGTTCAAATACCGACAATCTTTCAATAGTTAAATCAGACAAACCGGAAGTGAAAATTGCATTTATGTGATTTAACTTAAATTGAGAGTTTTGTCTAGTAATACGATTAAGATTGTTTTTTTTAAATGGTTTTTTGTTTAAAAATATATTAAAATAATATTTTTTATTTTTTAAAAATATTTTTAATGCTTAAACATCAAAATGATATAAAAAACATATATTTTTTTTAAAAAAATATTGTTAAACCACATTGCAAAAATCCATCTGTAAAAGTAAAACCAATAAGACGGGAGACGCTTTATAAATGAAGGCGTCCTTGAACGGCTTCGAGACGTAGAAACACGGAACTGGCGGCAAATCAAAGAAAGAGTCTGGTATCTATCTTATACTTTGTTCTTGATTAACTGCCCCCTAAGTTTATTGTTTTTCCAGTCTTTCACAAACATATTTTGTTGTATTAAACATGGTTTCTAACATTCATGATATATATCGACGGACATTGCCCACAGACAGTAACAGTAAGGAAGAAAGGGACACGTGGAGCAAGCAGCATGAGCAGAAGGATTACATCTGAGATGGTGGAGATCAGGGAAGGACAGAAACGAATAGAAGAGGGGCAGAAGGAAGTGAGAGGAACAATTAAAGAAATAAGGAAAGAGTCAAAGAAACTAAAACGCGACACCGATCTCCTCACCAAGCAGAGTGCTGCAAATCAACTCAGGCTTGATCTCATGTTTGAAATAGTCAAAGCCAGAGCAGAAAATGATTCTGCCAAAGATGCTCGTCTTACACAAACCTTGCGGTTCGTTGCTCCGAACCTTTACACCCTTATATTTGTTCATACATGTAAATATCAATGCCACGTTTAGAACTCTGAAACCACAGCTAGCTTCGCAAGCTTTGTAATGTGTTTTATACGATCACTAACTACATTTTCTATGCCTTCAATCTTTTGCATTTGCAGAGAACTAATGGCGTAAGGAGAATTCGAGCATAAGGAAGCTTTTCATAGAGGAGGGGATCATCAAGCACAAGCTAAGCATATTTTTTACCAGTTTTATAATTCTATGATGTGATTATAAATAATTGTAATAAATGTACTCTACGAATTAATCACGATATCCAAAAGTGCGGGGGTTAAAGTATAATGTTAGAAGCTGTTTGTTTCGGCGTTTCAACCGTTGTTTGCACCAAATTCAATTTTTTTATCATTTTAAATGAAATTATTTTTGTGTTTTTAGATCATTTTGATGTACTGATATCAAAAATAATTTTTAAAAAATAAAAAAAATATCATTTTGATGTATTTCTAAACGAAAAGCACTTTCAAAAACAACCACAACCGTCCTCCCAAACAGGCTCGAAATTGTCCCTGTTCCCGGCGCCTATAACGGGCAATGACCAAAAATACATGAACTTTTTTTTCTACACCATCATCACGATATTATTTTTCAAGATTATGATAAACATGCAACCACGTGGCACCAAAAACAACCACAACCGTCCTCCCAAACAGACTCGAAATTGTCCCTGTTCCCGGCGCCTATAACGGGCAATGACCAAAAATACATGAACTTTTTTTTCTACACCATCATCACGATATTATTTTTCAAGATTATGATAAACATGCAACCACGTGGCACAAAAAACAACCACAACCGTCCTCCCAAACAGGCTCAAAATTGTCCCTGTTCCCGGCGCTTATAACAGGCAATGACCAAAAATACATGAACTTTTTTTTCTACACCATCATCACGATATTATTTTTCAAGATTATGATAAACATGCAACCACGTGGCACCATCACACGGTGCTTTCTACGTCTTTTTCTATATAGAACTCCCTGATATATAACGACAATTTTGCCTAATGGCTAACGATACAAATGCAAGACGCGCAAAAATTCTATGGATAATGCTTGTTTTGTCAATACAAAATTTTATTGATTGATATACTCTTAAAACTTCTAATTAACTAGGTAAATAAAAATTCTACTTAGCGAAGTCTTGCAAGACAATCACAGAACGCAAAGCAAAATTCTGTAGGCAAGACTTTGCGAACCATCATTGCACACAACAAGCAGTCGAAGAGTCATCTTCCTCCTATAAATACTGGGGACGAAGAATGAACATGGGAGGAGAAAAAAACACAAAAAAGAAAAAAAAAAGCACTTAACACAAAGCAAGCAAAGAACGAGGAGAAAACAGAGTAACAAATGAGAAGAAAAGAGGGATGAAAAAAGAGGAGAGACTGTGAGCAACCTCCTGGCACCACCGGCTCCTTCCTTTCCTCCCCTCCGGCTAGGCTCCACCTTCTTCCTCTCCTTCAGCGGTACTAGTAGCAACAACTGCTTTTTTCCATTAACAATAACCCTATCATCTTCACCTCTAGCGATAGCAGTGTCATCAACCACCATCAGCATCCCTCGATAGCAACTTCGTCTTCCTTAGCAGCATCCCATGACAGCAGCTTCTCTTTCCCTGGCAGCATCCCTCGACAACAACTATTTTTTCTCATTTAGTAGTAGCCGCATTTTGTCCGACAACCGACCAACAACAACTCCTTGGCATCGATGACAACTACTATGTATCCTTTAGTGATAGCAGCAGTCGTTGCCTCTCCTATAGCAACAAAAATAGCAGAGGTCATCCTCTTGCTTAACTGTAGCATCTTAATTCTCTTCCTGTAGCCACGACCGACCACCATTATCGTCGCCATCATCGGCACCAGCTTAACCTCCTTTACACGGTGACAACAATTAGGTACCGCCTCCTTCTCCTCTGTCCGTTACTATTTACTTGCATGTGAGCATTAGGAAAAAGGGTGGACGTTGTGTCCAGCCTAGTCCGAGAAGGTTGTTGGGCCGAAATGACCCACCATGGTAGGGGCAACCCATTTCGTTGGGCTAGGCTCAATTTGAATATATTTAAAAAATATATATATAAAAAAATAAAATAAAAAATTGCATAGAAAAAACAAAAAAGTTTTGGTTTTGTGCATACAGCCAAATTCTAAAAAAAATCTAAGTATATTTTCACAAAAACAACAAAAATTGCATCTTTTCTCAAGTTTTAAAATGAAAAATAGGATATTGTAACCAAATTATGATTATCCATTAGAGTTCGGCCAAAATATCAAAAATCTTTTAACAATTATTTTGTTCATTTTTAGTTGTAAACGTTAATTATCCAGATGTAAAATTATCTTGTAAAGCACACTCATAGATATTAAAATACAGTAAAAAAAAAATACTTCGAGCTTTAGAATAGACCAACAAATAAAAAAATTGACTTAAAAAAACAATCAAACAACCATGCAACTTAAGTTAGATAGGCTTCACTGCGGGTAATGCATCTTCCCTTACACAACAAGTTTTTTTTACTAAGACTCTCGCAAACCATTAATTTTTCCAATGACTTTGATAATTATAATTTTATGATTATAAAAAATATCATCGCCGCACCGTATATCCTCTCCAGAGATGACACATGCAAAATTAAAAAAAAAAACAGCTGCATGTAGCAATAGTTATCAAAATCAATCTAGCTTCTGATCCTTGCCCACCTTTTGAGCTAGCGAGGAAACCACCATGAAGGCATGAACACAACCACAGTTTTTGGTAGCTTGTCCAAGGGTCATCACGTTCCTGTCCATCACCCTATTGATAGTTGCAAAACAAGGTGATAAAGACCTAATTAATTGTGGCATCTTATTTCTCATCGACGACTTAGACTTAGAAACGGAAGCTATAGAGAGATGAAGTCAGATGAGGCTACCTAAATCGTGCTGCCCGGTGTGTTTTCGCGCGATCACTCGAATCATTCCTCAAACATTTTGTATATAAAACTTAGTGATAGGCATCAGACATTTCTAAGGTTAAGCTGAATTACTAATTAACCACTGGTTTTGGTTGGTCTGCAGATTTTTTTTAATTAAACATGCACCAAGATTTGTTTTTGGTGTGTGTGTGTGTGTTGGTCTCATGTATTTGACCATTCTGTCTCTTGCACCCATCTAAATCAAGACAGTCAAGTTTGTTTTAGTTGCGTGTTATCTGTTTAATTGGAATGTTATATTTTGGTATTTCATTTTAGAGTTGTACTATTATATATATATATATATATATATATATATATATATATATATATATATATATATATATATATATATATAATTCAAAATATTAACCTAACAAATATAATTTTAGTTCAAATCCAAAGATAACTAACTTGAAAATATACAATTCAAAGTTAAAACACAAGTAAAAAAAATAAAAGATGAACTGATATGACTTGATCGACTCGATGAGTCCAAAAACAACTTGAAAAACTAGTGAACATCTATTATGACTTAAAGAAAATTAGATGAAGTACTTTTAAAAATAATATTGAGACGACAATATATTGAATCGACTCAGGTTAACCTTTCAAATCCATGACCCGGGTCATCAGAATATAACAATCTTAAATAAAACTAATCAAAACAGATTATAAAGATCAATTCTCCATAAATCTATTGTTTAATGATGAAATTGAGAAAAAATCAATCTAAAAAAACACACAAAAAAAACCTTTTCAAAACAAAATTATTAATTTAAATAAAATAATAAAAATACCATTGATAGTCTCCAAAGACATTTTTAAATTTGATTGCCCTGGAATGTTAACCTGAGATATAATGATATGTTAGAAGACTTCTTGTAAATTTCCAATCAGATTCAAAGGTTAAATTGAGATAAATGATTGATATTGCAAAACTAGACAGTATTTATTTTTGTTTTTAGAAAGAAAAAAAACTATTTAACTAGAACAGAACAACCAAAATGAAACGAGAATGTTCCCGTTGAAACTATTTATGTAACATATCGAGATTCTGAACGAGATAAAATTTATTTAAATTTGTTTTGTTTTTAAATAAAAACAAAATACATTGTTATTTTAAACAAAATTAACAATATTGATACGAGCTATTTTCTCTTCCTTAGGCTCTCGAACTTCTCTCCAACTAGGAGCTCAATAATTGGAGTGAAAGGAGAAAACGGAAGTTATAGAGAGATCAAGTCAGATCAGGCTGCCCTAATCGTGCTGCTCGGTGTGTTTTCGCGCGATCACTTCCCGAACCATTCCTCAAACATTCTGTATATAATAAACCTATTGGTAGGCACAGAACATTTCAAAAGTTAAGACGAATTACTAACCACTGGTTTTGGTTGATCTGCAGATATTATTCAATGGATAATCATGGTATGCCCTCCTCAAAACCGGCCAAGATAAATAGTAAGTAAAGTTTGATTTGTGCTTATAGCTTCTCGTATAGTTTTTTTCATTGGTGAATGCTCGTCTTGTTGACCCTGGCCTGTAATAATCAAGCTAGGTTTCCTTTGCAACCATCAGTGTGGGAAAATCATGTTGGCTCTCAAAAAAGTGACGGATTTTCCCTCATTGAGAGTGAAGTTCTCATAGTTTTTCCAAGATCAAGCCGTGCGTAGATGTTGTTACAAGAGGTTTGGGGAATAATCTAAATAATATTCACCTCTTTTTGACTCCATATTTCAATTTATCCTTATAATTATTAGCGAAACGTGATGGTCATCTTCTTGGAAGATCACAACAACTTAAAGGAAAGAAGAGGAAAAGTGAAGGGGAGCTTGCTAAAGATCCTAAGGTAAAGAACACCCCCTTTCTCTCTTACTTTATTCAATGGAGTCTCTCCTGAGAAAATTAAAAGCAATCACTGTTTTTTTTTGTTTGATTCGTTCTCGTTTTGCAGAAAATGAAAGAAGGTTTAAAGCAAGACTTGAAGAATCTTGATAAAGAAATTGCGCAGTTGAGCAACATAGTAGAAAACCAGGAAAAGCTAATGGATGACTTGTCGCATCAACTGGTGGTTCATCTCTCTCTCCTCGTTCGATCGCTTTACTCTTTTCCTTAAAGTAGTGTAATCCAAAATGTTTTTTAGCATTTTTACCTGTTGATGTGATTTTAAAGAATCTATCATGATCTCGTCTAAAACCTAATTAATGATTGGTGTTTTCTGTATTATATATATTTTAGAAGGAGCTTGGATATGAAGAACTTGAGGAGCTCAATGAGAAATTTGCAATCTTATGCCCAGGTCCCAACTGGGATGTCTATATGTCGGAAGCAGAAGAACCTGTAGACATCATCTCTCTTCTGAAATATCGCAGCCAGATGCTTGACAGGCGGATTCAACTTTTATAATAGATGGTGTTCAAATGACTATAGACAACTGTTGCTTGTGTCAGTTTTCAACTTCGATCTATGTTTTTATAATCTGAAATTAAGAGAAAGATTTGATCATATTATGAAGATGATCTTAATCTAGATATGATCTGACAGGCTGCTATTAAAATAACTTTTGTGGAATCTTCAATTTCTTCCAGCCCGCACATGACCGTAATAATTATATACTTAAAATTAACTTTTAATTAAGAGTTTGACCTAATTAATGAATGAATGAACTTTTAATCATGCTTGAATTTGGACAGGACTTTCAGATCCGGTGGTCGGCCGGCTGCAATCAAACCCTGTATATGCCATATATATTTGTCAGCAAGGACTCCATTAGGATCCCACGTACAGATTCCACCAAACGAAAGTGTTTCTTCCATTACCAGGAATATATATCTTGATCGGTTGTAGTTGCTGTTAGTCATCTGTGATGTCTTGAAATATATTCCTGGTAAACAGATTCCACCAAACGAAAGTGTTTCTTGTCTTTTTGAAAGAAAATTTGCTTGAAAAAGAAAAAAAAAATGTCATGGAAATTGTAATCAATATATATAAAATTTAATCAAGAAAATAAAAACAAAATGACAGATTCAGTTAAATTATATTTTGGGAAAGGTGGATGTCTCTCTCTATATTAGCATCCATCTTATAAAATGATTCGGTAAGTTTCAGGTATCTATACGCATTAACAAGAATTAGCGCTCACACAATTTTTATATATAAAACTAATTAGATAGCCTGCCCTACTCTCCAAATAATTTAAGTTAAACAAGTTTATTGACCTTGTCATAAAATATTAGGTGTATGATAAATAATTTCTTCGACTCTCCAAATAAAAATATTATTACCATGTTTATGTTGATGAATGAATGGAACAAGACGCTGACGGTTTATATTAAAAAATTTAGATGCTGGCCAAACTCGCGAGTGGCATGAATAAACCTGCACAACAAACTACTGTGCCCTCCCCATCTGTAAAGGGATTGCTTGAATCGTTGCCAGTAAAGAAAATACAGGGCGTTTTGAGAGGGAAGCCGGGGACTTCATTTCAAACTTGTGTGAACACTGCTGGACACCTCCTGTCGTTTTCAGAGGAAAAGCTGCAGGAGTGCTGTTATGGCATAATTAACATAGGGTTGATATGAACGAGGGTAGGAGATTTGAACTCGTGAACGCTAGATCAACAAGATTCTGATATAATATTAAAGAATCATCTCATCTAAAAGTTTAAATCTTTAGATGAGATTTAGAATATAATTTATATTATTTTCTAATAGATCAAAGTACGATTTTTCTGAGATTATGTAATTATTCTGTTGAATTTCTCTGACCGAGCTTTCTAAGGTATGAGATACAAATTTGAAATTTGTTAAAATCCTGCAGTAACTGTTGCTTCCAGAAGGCTTAAAATATGTTTCTTTACCAAAGTTTATACTGTATCATATTTTAACTATCATAAGACGTATTTTTCACATATTTTTGTACTCCCAATCATCCAACTTCATATGTTTTTTCGGCCATCCATGTATTATTTAGTTTGACATTCTTGATGCTGGATCAATCATGTGGAAATACCCTTAAGCTTCATACATAGTAGCTTGTTCCCATTGGCATTTTCCAAACAATTAACTTGCAGGATGCTGCTGCTAATTCCCTTTTTTTTTCTTCACGTGAATTCCAGTACTTGGTTTTCGAGCAGTACGCGAGGAATCAACGGGGAAGAAGCTCAGGGCCGGCTTCTCCCGAGGATCCATGATGCCGGGAAATCATTCTCTGGTCTATGTTATTTGAAGACAATTGCGTCTGTGTGAATTTCTTCTTAACCAAATGGAATAACCGTGCGCTTGATTCTGGGTGTTACTGTTCATCGCGTGTACTCAGTAACTAAAGTGTTTGTGAGCTCATTGGCCATTCTCTTACGTGCATTTCACTAGTTGTTGCTTTGCTGCACTGATTACTTCAGCAGCGAATTGTTTTGAAGCAGTGGCATTTCTATACTCGAAATAAATAAATAAGTAATTTTTTTTATTCCGGCATAATTAAATCACCTCTTCTGAATTTCTCTCTTCACGATAAATCCATGGATACAAAAATTAAAATTATTAATGATAAGAATCCAGTTACCTGAGACCTCTCGCTCTCTCGTCAATTTTTCCAGAGACTTTTTTCTCTTCACTCAACTTTTAGGAATAGAAATGTGATATAAATAAAATTTAGAACTAAAATGTAATAGCTTAAAAGAATAAAGATGGAAAAGAAAACAATAAATTTCGAGACATCACATAGAATTTTTGCTGCCATTTTTGGAAAATGGTCTTGTCTCTCCCTTCATGTCAATTTTGTTCAATTTATTTTTAAAAAGGAAGCCAAATTTATTTTAGGGATGTACATTGAATTTTTATGATTTTTTCGTGAAAAAGGACTAGAATAATGCTACGGCAACATCAATGAAAGGTAATAATAATCACTTTAAAAAATTGCTTCTAAAAAATTTAAAATTTATCAAGGAAAGATATGACAATGTGTTTGGAAAATGCTTTTAAAAAATTTAAAATTTATCAAGGAAAGATATCACGAATGCGTTTGGAAAGTGCTTTTAAAAAATTTAAAATTTATTTTTTAATTTTAATTAAAAAAAATTGGTGTTTTAAATCATTTTCATGTGGTAATATAAAAAATGATTTAAAAAAAAATAAAAAAAATATCATTTTAATATATTTATAAATAAAAAATATTTTTAAAACAAACTTAATCATTTTCTCAAATAACTACCTGTATGGGAACAGCCTACATAAATAATACGCCACAATTTGAAACGGTGAAACCGCGTAATTAATCTTGAAAAGAATCGACAAGTTCGATAATAATAATAGTCATGCAGCGATGCCGCGCGATGCCCAACTGTCGAATTGACAAATTGTGCAAAACTTGATTTTAGACTGGCGAGAAGTACGTACTTGGGTCTGAAGTCTGCTATGCTTAATCAACACTTCAAAAACTTTTGTCCAATGAGATCGATCGAGCTTGTCAAAAGAAACAGATCAGTGCTTTCTTAGCTAGCTTAGCGGGGTTATATGCATCTTCTCTGTGTATAAAATGTGCCAGTCCTTACAAGATCTGGCGCCAAACAATCGAGGGCACTAGCTGAGAATAGCTACCAGAGGATTATCAATGGCGTCAAGCAAGTACGGGCACCAAAACTCAATCACAAAGCATCCCGAGAATCGCGAGGTATGAGTTCTTCGTAATAATCCCTGTTCTTGAAACTCAAATTCGTGTTGGTTTCTTTCTTATGATGAACGCATATTTCCCAGAAAAGAAGAGTGAATAGAAAAATGAAGAGGCTGAGAGCAGAGATGGGAGAGATTAGTAAGCAACACGAAAGTATCAGACAAGGGCAAAAGGAAATGAGAGAAAGGTTTGTGGAGATTGAATCAGAATGTGATCAGCTCAAAAAGGAGACTCAGCTTATATCTCATGCAAGTGACAACGTTCAACTTCGCCTCAATATCATCTTCAAGATCTTGAAAGCAAGAGAAGAGAAGGACTTCCGTAAAGCTGCTGATCTTACTTCCTCTCTCAGGTTGGTGTTCAAAACCCCTTTCTCGCATCCAAGGCTTCATTTGTTTTGCTAAATAAATTCCTCCATTCTAACTCGAATCGTATAGATTTTTATCAAAATATTTTAATTTTATGGAGGAGAAGAAAATGTTTTTCTTAGTATTATTAACTCACATTATTAACCAAGTTTATAAAAAATAAAATTCCTAACCTTGTGGTAGTAATGCTGGTAGATTTTAAGCCCTGAGACATGGCACCACCGATTAGATATCATATGCGCCGCTTGAATGGCGTGTACGCGTAAAAACTGATGGCGCGCCTAGATGATGTGCTAGCAGTGAACCTCGAGAAAAAATAAATAAAAATACAGAATTATCTAAATATCATTGGACTCAGCGATAACCATGAAAAAACTATGTGTGAAAGTACCATTATACCCCAGCGTCAGACCTTTTTTTTTTTAATCTTATTTGATGATATTTAAGTAGTTTTATTGTGCACAAAACATGAAAACCTAAACTGTCCTCACCTCTAACGCCCTGTTTGTGCATCACTCGAGGGCAAAGTCGATATTTCATTGTTCAAGATAAGACAAAAAACTAAAAAATACCCTCAACCAACCTTTATCTTCTTGTCAGCATCCAGAGGTAAATAGGTAGTTTCATTGTGCAAATAAAAATAGAAAGACCAGAACACCCCATCTGCAAATGCCGCACAGGTCTTCTAGAAATGTCCAAAATACCTTTGGTGAACTGTGTCTAGAGACAGTGAAACATCGATGGCTTTTGTTTTTGGTTAAATATTAATTGACCAAATAAGTGTTAGTTGACTGAAACAATACTATATATGTGGTTTATATTTAATTGAACAAAATAAATGCATCGAAAATTTGGAAAGGAAAAAATTAATAGAGAAAAGAAAAACGATAGCATCATTAGTAAATTCACTTGGTTACCAAATAGATAATTAAATATCAAGCCTTTCAAGTTTGTAATTACCAATAAATTTCAAAAACCTAACTCAAATATTATTGTAATCATCAGCTAAAATAATTTATAACCTCTTAGATGTTGTTTGCAGGAACACTCTGCTTTCTAGCTGAGGATGATGATTGGAGATCTGTTGCTGTCATGAAGATTAGTAGAGTCTTACTAGCAAGAACTGTTCACCGTGTTTGTGGACATAAGTTGGAATACTATTGTTGCTTAAAATGGTTGCAGCCATGCTAGTTGTGTATTTGTCATTTATACAGTCAACTTAGGGAAGGATATATATATATATATATAATATAATATGTTCGTACTACCTCTTTTTCATTATTATTGGTCTTTTTTTTCCAAAAAAAAGAAGAATTACTAGTCCGTTAATTAGTATATTATTCTTTTTTCTAAACTTCGATGCATTGTAGAGTTATAAATTTAAAAGGTAGTAAGAGAAACAATGATATAAATTTGGTATTTATAAAACTTTGACTTTCAGAACATGAAATAAGGGAAACAAAAAATTATAACAGGACTTGTAAAAATGGGATGAAGGGAGTGAGAAATATGGAAGAGGTTTGACTTTGAAGACGCGCAAGGAAGAACTCTCTAAGAGAAAAGTCATAATCTTCAGTGTTCGGGTAGAGACCAGCACAATATCTTCTTTCTAAGTGATAAGTGAAGACAGCACAACCATTCTTTAAGAATTAAAAGGGCTGCATGTGGCCTAGCTGGGGAAGACACCCCGCGTTACTTTCCTTGTCCAATGGGCAAAATGCAGCTTAATACCAAACAAAAACTTTAAAGGCGTTACCAATGAGTGGGGTCACTCCTTTTGATATCACTGTATTCATGGTTGTCAAAATCATGATTTTGACAGGAATCAGAAATTGCTTATGAACTTTGATCGTAAAATTATATTTAAAATTTATAGTACAAAAATCGTAAAATCACAACTAAAATCATATAAGTAGAAAAATCATAAAATCATAAGTATAAAATTTTATTAGTTAAGGTTTATATATGATTTAAAAAAAATTAAATGCATAACAATTATATCATTATATTAGCATTTTGATTTTTTTTATTTTAAAAAGAGAGGGGGAGGCGCTGGGGGCTAGGCACATAGATTTAGGGCTTTAGGCAGAAGAGATTTTGGGTAAAATTGGGGGATCGTAACATCGGACCGATCCGGTCTGATTTTACAATTCCTTACGATTTTATCGTTTTTGACCCAGATCGAGTTTTGTACCCAAGTTAACAATGTTTGATGAGTTGACTCGCAAAATCATAGTAGGTTTAGGGTTTCAGGCAGAAGGGATTTTGGGTAAAATTGGGGGATCGTAAAATCAAACCAATCCGATCCGATTTCGTACGATTTTACCATTTTTTTATCCAAATTAGATTTTTCTACCCGAGTTAACAAGGTTTGATGAGTTGGCTCGTACAATCATACGATTTTGCGAGTCAACTCACGATTTTGACAGCCATGATTATATTACAGTTTTATATAATTCCTGGTGTGAACCTCGTGATCACGTGGTCACGCAACCCACAACCAATAATGAGATCTGATCCTAGAAAGCCGAAATAGATCTGATAGGAGTGTGACACAATAAGAACCTGCTCCAAGGCACCAGCACTATTGGAATGAGTAGAATGATGTCCCGAAGCCAGTTAATCTTCGATAAGTCGGATTCAGTTCGTTCAAGAACTAAAGAATGCAAGAATCACTCTCACACGTAAACTGAAAAGTTCAGAATTAAAATTAATCAATGGCTGCCGAATTTTTTGGCTAACATGAGTTTAAATAGTCTTTTAAAAACCTAACCCCAATGGACCTCTTATGTGGATTTAAATGAGGTTCACTCAAAACTGACCCAAAATCCCAAATTAAAAAGCCCATAACTAAATCCAAACAAGCCTTGGATCCTAGCCGAAAACAAAGTTTTAATTAAGTCCAGACAAGCCTTGGGGTGTAGCTAACTAACTTGAATGAAACCCATAAGGTGTATTTATTCTCTTCCATTCAGCCCATCAATCCCATGATTCCAAGTTGTAGTAGGATTTTTTTGTCTCCTTTGTTGTCCTCACTTCATGGCCCAAATAAAGTCGGGCTGGACCCTTCCTACACATAGATACTTCAATGGTCCTTGTAATTATGACTTGGGTGAAACCTTCAAAACCATGAATGAAGCCCCTAAACATGTAATGGGTCTTTGCTGGTGTTCCTGGGCTGTTTCACATCAATTCTTGTCTTTTGATATACTAAAAAACAATTTAGATAACAACTTTTATAACAATATAAAAAACTACCATTTTTAATAAAAAAAAAATACATTAAATCTTCTATATAGTTTGATTTTTTTATCATCATAGTTAAGAAAAATACATTTTACCTCATATACTTTATAAACTATATAGCATTATATATTTATCCTTTACCTTATTCAAATAATAAAATTATCACTCTACCTCTCTTTTTGAAGCATAAATCTGCCACCATACTGGAATATGGAAAACCAAAACCCAACAACAAAAATTTGTATAATCAAATATCATTTACAACCCATCTATTATTTCATCTTAAGAATTTGACCAAAAAAATCCCTAATATTGCTTCCATCTTTTCTCAAGAACCTCCATGTTAAAAATCCATCAATAAGGGTGAAGATGTTAAATTATCAAAATCACAGCTCAAGTAATCAGTTAATGAGATTAATTAAAACAACTTAATAGAACTTAGAAGAAGAATAACAATCACAGAGCCTATATTTATTTAATAAAAATAAATAGTATCAAATGATGAAAAGCTAAAAAGAAAATACTTGAAAAATATTAATCCATGTTAACTTTTCAAAATCATGACCTGAAACATTGGAATAAAAATACTCTACTTAAAAAAAATCATAAAACTCAATTTTCAACCAATCAAGTATTGAAGATTAAAATTAAAAAAATAATTTAAAATATATAAAAGGATCCAAAACAAAAAGAATTTAAAAGCAAATTGAAATTTTACAAAAAAAATCCAAGAACAAAAATAAAAAAAATATTTATTCTTATTTAATTTGATAATAGCTAAACAAGTTAAATTATTATATTTACTCCCATGATTAGTCAATGTTTTTTTGTTAATAGTGTCATTGGATGTGGGTGAACAGTTTTCTTGATGGGGATTTTAATTTCTCTACCGACAAAAGATTACACGATAAAAGAAAGAATTTTAGTTGATTAAAATTAAGAAAACAGTTAATTATAATTCTAGAGACTGACGTCCGTTGGATGGAACGAAGTTTCCTCCGCAATAAATTATTGTAAGAAGAAAATAAAAGGTACGGCAGCTAGTTGGAACGATCGTATACCTTTAAAAAACACTAATTTAGAGATTTAGTTCTCCAAAAAAAACTCTACCATAAAGTTGGTCTTCCTTGGATTATTGTCATCAGAGTATATCTTTAATATTTTGTTCTCTCTCTTAGCGGTGGAGTGGGCAGCCTATTTTTTTGAATTGAAAAAACAAATCGTGCGATCTCGCAAGAGCGATCGCGCGACCTCGCGAGCGATCGCGCGATGTCTTTCGGTGAGGTGTCGCATTTGAACGATACCCGAGAGCGTGAGGCTTGTGGATGGTGGGCCCTTCCCTGTCGAATGTCATAATACGACAGCTAACAATGGAGAGAGAAAGTAGCCTGCAATTATTGAAAATTTCATGATCGGGTTGCACATATCCGAAGCACAGGCCTGAAGAGTCATAACGGATCATTTATTGAAAATTTGATTAATCTATATAGTGAGAGGAGAGATGGGGGTTGTTGCAGAGGAAGAAAAAATAAAGGGGAGCCCACGGGAGACAATAGGAAGGCTGGTTGGAAAGAACAAAGTGTTTCATTTGGAGAAAAATAAATTAATTTAAATTTGGAGTGATTTGTAAATTAATCCTTCTGTGTTCTTAGAGATGAATTGACGGGTCCTTTTTTTCAAAAACCAATTATTTTATCATTTCTTTTCCTTTCTTTTTTTTTGTTCCTTTTCAATTCATTTATGAAAAAATTAATTTCATCTTATCATAGAGGGTTGGTTGTGAATTGAGAGCCATGGTAATTGTCGATGAAATTGCACCAGGTTCATGATTGGAGGAACAGTTTGAAAGACTTCTTTATAACCATGCTTTGAACAATGGTTTATAGTTGTCGTGAGGCCCCACGCGAAGTGAGGAACACTTCTCATGCACTACCAATTTTTTTTATTAAATTAATATCTGATATATATAAAAGGCTGAATTGTCCTTTATAAAACTAGTAATAACAAAATATGTAGTGAAACAACCAAAAAGGTCCTGGATGCATGTTTTAATTTCTTTGATTTCAAGGGTAAACTAGTAATAACTCCGATTTATTTATTTTTTGTATTTTTATGACGCAAAGCTCAGCTTCACATTGTGGGACTCATCAGGAGGTTATATAAACCTAGATCATCAGACACAACACTAGCTTAACTGACTTGTAGAATTGAACTCATCAGGATGAGAAAGAGATTCTTGCTAGTGTTTCAGACAGAATGTGGATCCTATCCCGCCTCTCCAATTAATTAGAACCTTCGTTTCATCGTATAATTGAAATTAACCACGTGGCTACAAGACAGAGATCTCATCGAAGGTTCTCTGTTCTTTCTTACGCTGAAGCTCCCGGAATTTAGACACGATCACTAGTATTATAACTCGCGTTATGATACAGGTATATTTATAAGCTATTTTTTAGTTTAAAAACCTCTTAATATATTTGTGGATATCATTAAAAATTAAAACACGAATATAGTCTATATAATAAAAACAAATATGTATATATAGAGGATTGCCTATAAATGTCACTTTCTAATGTAATCTCTATTGGAATCTTGTAGTTTTATTAACGTTTTTATAGAGATTATTTAGTATTGTAGTATCAGTTATTTTTTTTAAATATTTTTTTATTTGAAAGTAAAATAAAATATTTTTTATATTTTTAAAAAATTATTTTGATATTAGTATATCAAAATGATTTTAAAATAATAAATAACAATTTCAAGCAAAGAAAAAGATAAAAAATATATTTTTTTAAAATGCAAGAATAAACAGCATCATAAATCTAGTTTGAGAGTGTGGCCCAAATAAAGGTTTGCAAAATATCAAATTCTTCTTGTTTATTTTTTTATATTTTTTCATTATGGTGACATATTGATGTCAAAAATAAAATTTTAAAATAAATTATTTTAATATGCTTCTAAATTTGTTTTTCAAGAACAACTATCATTACAAATGTTATGGTTATATTGGGAAAGAAGAAAAGAAATGGTGTTATAAAGACATTTAGACATTAACAAATCTATAATATTTTTAAAATTTCTCGATTAAGCTCGTCATTCATGAGCAAGGATGTAAAGCATTATCAACCATACCTGTAGTAATATATAAAATGTAATTTTTTAAATATAAAAAACAAGATATTACCAGACTTAAATCAAGAGTGGTTTTAGATATATAATATATATAAATAAATTCTTTCATTACTTGAATTTGTTATAAATTTACATGCTAACTAATAGCAAGAATGATAATAAATTCTTTCCTACGATATTTTGAAATATATAGATTCTATTTTTTAGATCTAAGAACTTTAAAGTTGAATTTATATTGATTTATATTTCTTATATATGCAAAATGCTAAATTTATGATGCCAAGGTTTCTTTTTATGTGTATTTAGTATAATTAAATAATCAATAACATTTAGATATCTAAATTCTTGATCATATTTTAATTGAGACTCAGTATTTACGAAGAGTGACATCTCCTATAATGAATAAATTAAAATTCAGAACAGTTGATTATTAGATTTTCATGAACGTGCAAAGAGTTTATTGGATCACAGCTTGTAATCATTGTTTTAGGCCACATACGTTGTAGTTGAATATATTTGAAAAAAAATAATCCTGCTTAAACTTTTAAAAAATATTAGATTTAGAAGATTAAACAGAGTAAAGAAAAGGTGTAATGAAACTATAAGGACCTAGCTAATGTGATACTGAAATTACAAGAAATTAAAATGTTAAAATAATAATAATAATTAACTCTAGTGAAACGCTACGCCTCATCACTATTCCACCGCCTTATTCCGTTATATCACTGTGAGAAGAATACCGCCTTAACTGCATCTGCGGCACCCATTTCGGGGCATTCGCGGTATAGTGGTATACTAATTTCTAATTTTTGAAATGTTTGAAACCAGAGACCCGGGCGAGAGCTAGAGGGAGGAAGATAACTTCGAGGTCTTTTTATGTCCTCTCTCAAAGTCAAGCTCACCCATCTCAGGTATGGCTTGTGATTAAGAGGATAGATCCGCTTCCACTGCTTGTGAGTATCAAGAAAAGTAGATTCTCTACTTTTCATCTCGATTCTTCATGTTGCTCTTGGCTGGCTTTTGTAGCGGATCACAGGGCAGAAATAGGGAGATTTAAGCGGAGGAAAGGGGCGGAGGTTGTGGTGATAGCAAGGCTGAGAGGGATCGGAAACAGGCCCATCTCGCCGTCGTTGTGTCTGTACGAGATCAAGTTTTTTCTTTTCATTTTTTCACCTAACCAATCAAGTTTTTTCTTAAGCTAGGATCCGGTGAAAAACGACGGGGAGTAGGATTTTACTATGGACCTGTTCTAGTAAATCGAATCCCAATTTCGCGCCGGGGAAAAAGTATAATTAAAAACATTCGCTGTGCTCTTAAGAGTTTTTTGTAATGCGTTGGATTTTGGATTCATAGTCAACTAAGAGATTGATACGATCTGATTTAATTAATTAATTTCAAGTTCTCGCAAAATCCGCTGGAATGGATCCGATGTCTCTTTATGTATAGCTTAGTTACACTGGCATTCAAGTAAATTATAAATTAATCATTATAATTTTGTAACAAAAATTTAAATAATTTTTTATTTTAAAAACTAATGAATTCATTTTTGTGATTATTTTAATATTATTTTTATTTAAAAATGTCATTTTTGTTTTGCTTAATAACATGACACCTTCGAGATCAAAATAAAACTAAGGTTAGCTCCCTTTTAGGCTAAAATATTGTTAGAATATAATCTTTAATATAAATTTTTTAATAAAATTTAAATAAATTATAGATAAATGAGAAATTAGTCTATACAAATCATTTATTAACATGTTTTTTTTTTATAAAACTCAAAACTCTCTACATGTGTTTCTAAAATAATTGGCTAAAAAAATTAAAATTGGATTCAAAGATACCAAAATAATATTTTGAGTATACTATTTTAAGTTTGGTTTATTTTTTTAGAAGATATATTGTATGATTAATAGATATGTTAAGATCATGTTTTGATATTTGATATAAGTTTAGTGTACATGCGAGAGTTTATATATACATTTTTTAGTTTAATTTATATTCTATCACGAAAAAAATAAAAATAGATAAGAAAAGAAGGTATTTTTTTTTTACAACTTTGCTCAACGTGTTGTGAGAGGAAAACCTCGGATACGCGGCGGATGAGACTATAGTTGGTTGACTACATCATACATCATATATCCTCTATATATATACACCCAGAAAACGGAGATTCCTCCAAGCCCGAAACAAAACGAAAGGAAGTGAATATCTTTCGTCCGCCGCCTAAGACGTTTGAGCAAAATGGAGAAGACACATATCGCCCGAAGGCACTCCATCGGATCTCTTCAAAGGACGATGGTACATATACATGAATACAACGCTAGAAAATAATAACCAGCCATGATAACGACATACATCCATACATATACATACGTAGCCATCGCGCGAGGAACAAAGTTTATCGCACGATGAACAAATTTGATCGCGCGATATCGTGCTTTCTTAACAAATACAAGGGGTAGCTGAGCTGCTTTCTTAACGTCTTGTGAGAGGAAAACTTCGGATACGCGGCGGATGAGACTATAGTCGGGTTGACTACATCATATTATCATATATCCTATATATACACCCAAGGAAGGAAAACTATTGCCCCACAATTGCGTTCTTGCCGAGAGGAAGGAAAACGGACATTCCTCCAAGCCCGAAATAAAACGAGGTGAATATCTTTAGTCCGCCGCCCAAGACGTTGAGCAAAATGGAGACGAAACATGTCGCGCGAAGGCATTCTATCGGATCTCTTCAAAAGAGGAGGATGGTACATATACATATTCACATTACTAGAAATGCCATTTGCAATTAATTGTTCACTCCATCTATCGTTGTTAATTTGTCTTCCTGCCTTCCTTCTTATCAATGGCTTGCTCATATACAGAATTTTTCTTTCTTTCTACCTTTTCTCCCTCTCTTCGAGTTTCTTACGAAAGTAATTTATTAACAGTGCAAACTGAAACGGAAAAATAGTGAGAGGAAATTAAGTAGGAGCATCGAAAAGATCAGAGCCGACATGGTTGAGATTAGCGAGGGACAAAAACGCATAAGGCAGGGTCAGAAGGAGGTAAGGGTAAAATTTGAGGAGATCAGTGTCGAGGCTGCCAAACTCAAGGAGGAAACTAATCAAATCTGCAAGCAGAGTGCTGCAAATCAACTCAGGCTAGATCTCATGTTTCAAATCGTCAAAGCCAGAGCCGAGAAAGATTCTGCCAAGGATGCCTTCCTCACTCAAAAATTACGGTCTGTCATCTATCTTTGCAGCTTCAATTTTATTTTGTAACCGATGCTTATGCTATTATGATCAATTAACGTCATTCTTTGTTTAATATCATGTTTCAGGGATCTAATGGCGAACAAAACCCAGGTTGTCTAGCAAGCACAAGGTTGCGGTTCCATATCTACTTGTATGGAGCGGGTTATTTGGGGAGCACTTTTACCTCTTCGGGGGATGCACCGAACGTAAACTAGTGTGGCCAGCGCTTACCGCGTGGATTATATCAAAAAAACAAAAAAAAAAACAACTATAGTGTTGCTGTACCCTGTAGTTTGGTTAATGAAGTTTGTAATGGTTATGATATTAATAAAAGCGATATGCTGGCGTGTTCTGCCGAGACTTTTTTATCTATATAGAAAATTGATTGTTTTTATATATATTGTATTTGTTATTTTAATATTTAATTAGTAAAATTATAATTGATAAAATCTGTATAATTGAAATGGAAAGTGGTTTGTATATTTTGTAATTATAGATAATACAGGTTTAGGGTTTTTTCAATGTAGAAACTAATTGATTTTTTACATATTGTAATTAGTTGTTTAAATATTTAATTAGTAACATTATAATAGATAAAATATGTAACAAATTAAATTTTTCCCTGCCTAAAAGGAATAGTATAATCGAAATGGGAAGTGGTTTTTATATTTTTTTAATTGTAGATAATCTAGGTAAATTTATCAAAAAAAATTAATTTTTTTTCCCAGTAAGATTACATCTTACACATGAAAAATACAAATATTATAAATTTCTGAAAAAACAAATTTAATTTTTTTGCGTGCTATAATGAATTATGTGCCGTATAAAAGGAACAATGTAATCGATACGGAAAATGACTCGTATATTTTTTAATTGTAGATAATCTAGGTAAATTTGTCTATTTTTTTTAGTTGTTTTTTTCCCCCCGATAATATTACATCTGACACATTAAAAATAAAAATATTGCAAATTTCTGAAGAAATAAACTTAATTTTTTTTCGTGCTATAATGACTTATTTGCCGTATAAAATGAATAGTGAAATCAAAACGGGAAGTGATTCGTATATTTTTTAATTGTAGATAACCTAGGTAAGTTTTAAAATATTTTTTTTTAATTGTTTTTTTCCCTAGTAATATTACATCTGACACATTAAAACTAAAAATATTGCAAATTTGTGAAGAAATAAACTTAATTTTTTTGCGTGCTATAATGACTTATTTGCCGTATAAAAGGAATAGTGAAATCGAAACGGGAAGTGATTCGTATATTTTTTAATTATAGATAACCTAGGTAAATTTGTCAACTTTTTTTTAGTTGTTTTTTACCCCAATAATATTACATATGACACATTAAAAATATAAATATTGTAAATTTCTGAAGAAATAAATTTAATTTTTTTTGCGTGCTATAATGACTTAGTTGCCGTATAAAAGGAATAGTGTAATCCAAACGGGAAGTGACTCGCATATTTTTTAATTATAGATAACCTAAGTAAATTTGAAATTTTATTTTTGAGTTGTTTCTTTTTCCTAGTAATATTAGATTTCAAATATTAAAAATCAAAATATTATAAATATTTTTTTAAGAAATAAACTTAAAAAAAAGAGTATCAAATTTAAATTCAAAGCCAATTTTTTTTATAAAAGATTTATTAATCATATTATTATATTAAATGTATTTAAGAATATTGATATTATTTTTTTTAAAAAAAAAATTCTAGGTCATTTTTCTCTCTCTATATATATTTTTAGACGATAATATTCAATAAATATTAAAACATATAATTAGTCTTACATACTTTATAGAGTAATCGAAAAGGGAAGTGGTTCGTATACTTTTTAATTGTAGATAACCTAGATAAATTTGTTAATATTTATTTTTATGAGCTGCTCTTGTTCTTAAGTAATATTCTATCTGACAGATTAAAAATAAAAATATTATAATTTGTTTTTAAAAGTAAACTTATTTTTTTTGCGTGTTATAATTATTTATTTGTCGTCTAAAAAGAACAACCTAATTGAAACGGGAAGTGACTCGTATATTTTTTAATTATAGATAATGTAGGTAAATTTGTCTACCTTTTGTTTTTTTTAGATGTATTTTTTTTCCAACAATATTAGATTTACAATTTTAAAAATTAAAGCATGGAATTTTTTTGTAAAGAAATAAACTTAAACAAAAGAGCACATAATTAAATTTTGAAGCCAATATTTTTTCCTTATAAGATTTATTTATCATATTATTATATTAAATATATTTAAGAATACTGATATGTTTCTCTCTCTATATATTTTTAGGCAATAACATTCAATGTTATTTTTCATTGTTCGGAAAAATACTGAAATAATGCAGGAAATATTCCTAGAAAGCAAAGTTAAGCACCAACGCTGTACTGTTATTCTTGACTTTATCAAAATTTCCAGAATTTAATTAATCTCTGAATTCAATTAATACTATTTCCATTCTAAGCATTCACGCTACATACGATGATTCCGAGCGTGATCTCACGCCACTGTGAAGAAAGTAAGCAGAAGTAACTTTGTTACCAAGAAACTGATCTTCACTGAGAGAGAAGAGATATGGGGAACATATAGTTGCTTTGCAAATAAAAAAAAAACGTATTTCAGGAAGAAAAAAAAAACCCAACCAAAATCAAATTTGTTGGCTGAGGGTTCGAACCCCCTGCGCGCTGACTTTTCTAACGCACAGCGAGCCGCTCGGCCACAAGCGTTTCTTTGTCATTTCCACCATAGAAATTATAAAAAGAATTTCTGTGCAAAAACAAAAAAAAAAAACAAAAACAGGTGCACATACACGCGCGAAGCAAGGGCTGAAAATGACCAGTCCACATTGCACATGAATGTGCGTGCACAGTGGCTGGCCGAGCTCTTTTAGTTCTTTTACTAATTGCCGAGGGTGAATTGTATTTTAAGGTCCAAAATAATCTTAACTAAAGAGTTTGAAGCTGTTAATGATCTTAAAATGATTTATATTAACTTTAATCTATTAAATTTAAAAACTGCTCATATTCATTGTTTTGTTTTATAAATAATATGCTATATGAGCTTCGAATAAGCCCAATAGGCGTAACAAAGTATTGATTATGAAATGATGATTTTGAAACTTTCCATATATATTGAAATAGAATATAGAAATTGAAAAAGATAGACTAGAAACGACATCTCTTGTCAATAACACCAAAGAAAGGGGATATTAAATGAATGGAATTGGGATATGGATGGAATATAATGAAATAGAGCAACTTTGAGGTTCCCTATGAAATGTGGCATGGAACGAAAATGTCGCATGGAATGAAAATGTCGCATGGAAGAAGAGGTTCCCTATGAAATGTGGGGCATGGAACGAAGACACTACGAAGAAGTTCCGGGAGTTACGAAGGAAACTTCGAGCTCATTGGTCGTGGGTTGAAAACGGGAATTGAACTCTATGAGATCGAATCCCCCGTTGTTTCTCAGTAGCTCCATTAATTAAGCCCTAAAAGCTGGATCACAAATTTTAAAAAACATTAGAAAAAACTATCCCACATCGAGTAAATGAAAACCAAAATAATAGATAAAAAGTTGATAATGGATCATAAATACAAGCATATGCATGCATGCACGCGATTTCGAGTTCGATTAGTCACTTTTGCTGTAGACACCGAGCGATGTAGTTTTGCAATGCAAGTCTTCGTTGATGATTTCTTCATGCCAGACAAAGTCTTTGTAAGAAAATTTGGGTAGATGAGCATCATGTTCTTGTTGTTTTTTATCATTTACTTACCAAGTCTTCGAGCGATTAGTCACTTTTGCTGTAGACGCCGAGCGATGTAGATTTGCAATGCAAGTCTTCGTTAATGATTTCTTCATGCCAGACAAAGTCTTCATAAGAAATGTTGGGTAGATGAACATCATGTTCTTGCTGGTTTTATCATTTACTTACGAAGTCTTCGAGCGATTAGTCACTTTTGCTGTACACACCGAGCGATGTAGTTTTGCAATGCAAGCCTTGGTTAATGATTTCTTCATGGCAGACAAAGTCTTGGCAAGAAAATTTCGGTAGATGAGCATCATGTTCTTGCTGTTTTTATCATTTACTTACGAAGATTTGTTCTTCTTCTAGATTTTTGCACCTTAAGGAAACACGATCATGTTGGAGACTGCAGGGATGATGAATACGAACAGCACATCCGAGAATCATAAGGATAAAAGCTGATATGGTAGAGATCAGCGAGGGACAAAAACGCATAAGAGAGGGACAAAGGGAAGTCAGGGAAAAATTTCAAGAAATCAGTGAAGAGGCTGCCAAATTAAAAGAGGAAACTAATCTGATTTGTCAGCAGAGTGCCGCAAATGAACTCAAGCTTCATCTTATGTTTCAAATCATCAGAGCAAGAGCAGAGAATGATGGCGTCAAGGATGCCCTACTCACCCGTAGCTTACGGTCTGTCATTCTCTAAATTAACATGTCTGTTGATTTTCTGTTCTTATTGCGCGCGATGCATATGATATGATTCACTAACGTTTTCTTTGTTTAAATATTATGTTTTAGGGTTCTAATGGGAAAGCAGAACCTTACCAAAAGCTAGCCAGCCTTCAGATCGATCGCCGCCCCCCCGAAGAACCATCTAAAATGTTGTTTCTACTATATATTTGTGTTAAATTATACGTACCTCTGCTTATTCCAGTCGACTCCGACTAGTTAGATTGAATTTCCTCTGGCTTCGGTCCAAGGAGCTTTTCTTCAGCTTCATATCTCTGCATGAAAGGCGTTGAAGATATTTAAGATAATCTTAAGATTGGATGCCCAGCAGTCAACTTTATGGAGGGGAAATAGCAAAATAGTGGGGTATGACTCCATGAAATGCCTAGCAAAAACGCTTATGAAACAAACAAATACAAAAATAAATTCAAGTCGGAACTTATAAAAAAAACATATTAAAACAATGCGAAAGAACTATTAAAATATTTTTTTGTAGATGATTTTTAGATTTCTCTCCTTATTTTCTAGGAGTTTAAAATCTTAATTTAAAAAAAAATTAATAAAAAAAATCAAATCGAGATGTGAGGATCAGGAAGCAAATAAAATCTACGAATTTTGTCTTACAAGCTCAAATTTGAAACCATTTATAGTACTTGTATGGTAATAATATATAAAACCTGAGGTGATAGTTTTAAATTTACGGAAAAAATGAATCTATTATAAGCAAAATTGTAATTCCACTTGTAATCTTAACATCAACAGCCCAAAGACTTTCAACGAAACCTTAGTCGATAAGTATTCACCAAACCCCTCTCTCTCCTCATCGCGGGGTTATGGCTTCCCGCGGTTGATCACGTCATCCCTCTACATAACAACCACTTCTATTCTCTTCAAAGGGCTTCGTCGTCGAAGGATTTTTCTGAAGCAGCCAACGGAGGATAATGATGCTTTGTCTGAGGCTTTGAAAGCTGCTGATAGTAAGAGTACTAAAGATTAATATAGTTGCTTGCCTTTTCTCTTTCAATTGGTGTGTGCATGTTGTTTCTTGTTAACTCCAGATCTGAAATATAAATGAAAGCCAAACTTCACCTTGCAATTTCAAAATAGGTCTGGTTTATGGAAAATCTATCTCAATTTCCATCTTTTATGCAATAGTTCTTACCCTGTCTCGTCCTAGTAAACAGAGATTTTTAAAGCTCGATGGATTTGTCTTAATTTGGTATCCTTTTCTTTCTTTCTTTTCCATTTTTGTACAAGGTTTTAAATTTTTAAAGCAATTGGAGGGTTTTTACTCTACAAAAATAGAAAATAACTTCTTTTTTTTCAGAATGGAAGAGTTTGATATGATCATGTGAAGAAAAAACTTGGCTATTAATCAAATAAGGGAATCCGTTAACAAAGTTGTTTTCATTCATAAGAAGCTGCTGCTGCTTCTTCTTCTTCCTCCCACAAATAGAACCTTATTGCCACAATTAGAGGATTAACAATACAAGTTAGTAATTAACTGACAACAGATAGGGATGTCGGGTCAACAACAGCGATTGAATTTGGTCTCCACTGAAATGTTGAAGGATTAACTTTGACCTCTTTTTGAGTACGAACAGAGGCTGAATCCCTACTCGAATCCCTCCACCTTCTCCTTGAAAGAGCGAGGTTGGAGTGAGTTTACATAGAAGCCGATTGGTCCTTCACTCGTAGTTCTTGACCCTGGGTGAGAGTAGGAATATGTGCATCATCATGCGCCACTATCTTTTCTTTTCTTTTTTTTACTAATACTCAAGGGTTCAATCCCGTCACTTCTTTTATGGGATGAGATTAGATTTGTTTTTGTGTAGCTTCTTGATGGCATCTATGGAAGTCTATTGCATCCAAATTCCTTATTTTGCTGCATACGTTTGATTTTGGCTTAATAAAAAAAAATTCAATTGCAGTGAAAGTAATTAACCGGCATCAATACTCTTTTATGTTTCCATAATTTCTTGCTATTATTTTTGCTTCGCATTTAGTCACTCAAGGAGGCAAAGGAGAAACTCCAAGGTGAAGAGGGTGCTATTGAAGGAACTTCACCAGATCAGAAAGTGCAAAGGAGAAAAAACATCAAGAGTGGGAAACGTGAGAAGGTAATACCAAATTTTAGCGTTAGCCATAGCTCTTGATTGAGGAGCAAAAGCATCTCATTCTCGCTTCTTTTTTTTTCCATTGCTTTCATGGTGTTGTCTTGATTTTGATAGACGAGGAAATCAAAAGGGATGGTGCTACGTGCTACTGGTGAAGAAAATGAGCATTTCCTGAGTGAAATTGATTCCATAAAGCTGGGGCTGCAACTTATGCAAGATGACATGGAAATGCAGAACATTGAATTTTGCATTTCGCAGAGCAAAACAATCACCGTCCAAGAAATCTGTGTGGAGACATTGTATCAGAAGCTGCAACTTATGGTGAGTTTCTCTCCGTCTTCCTTTTAGTTTCTCTCCTTATTTTGTTTAATGGAAGCATAATATAATCTAGAATGTGCGGAGTAAATCAATATTTTTAAAATTTAGGTGCGAAATTTTAACTGTGGTAAATAATGTGCTTCGTCTTCCATGATCGTAACAACTCACCATGCTGTCATTTTCGGCACTGTTGCTGAATTTGACACTGTCTTGCAAATTGCTAATGTTCATTGTGTAATTTCAGCATTGTTTTTTCTTTGTCAGCGTATTCATGCTGGATTTGACTCCATTACAGTAGGGTTATCATTGGTTCATGTATGGAGGGTTGTTTTTCATGAAATCCTGAAGCATTTAAGACTGGTGATTGACATTACTTTTGCGATTGAGATTGAAAAAAAAACAGTTTAAAAAAAAGTGTTTTACTACGGTTCAAAATAAGTTGTGAAGTGTTTGGTTAAAACCATGGTTGAGTTGGAGGTTGAAAAAAAAACAATTTTGGGTATTTGGTTACCGAGCTTTTCATATTGCTTTTAACTTGTGAAATTACTTCAAAGGGCATAGACATATACACACATATTTATTTATATATTTATGTATATATTTATGTTGTATTAATAATCATAATTTCATAATATAAGGAATAATTCACGTAAAATGAACACTTCTTTTTATTCTCTCATCAAACTATTTGCTATACCATCACGAACAATATCCATACGTGAAAGCCTCTGCAATCCCTGACTATTTTAGCGCGCTACAATATCTAGTAAAAATATATTTTTTATATTAATACACATATATTATGTAAATATTATTTATTTTTTTAATTAATTTTTAGATTATATATATATATATATATAAACACACGCCTAGGCATATATTTTCAAAAGACACTAGCCAATCGCCGTTTCCCTTTTACCACGCCCAGGCATTGCGATGCAAGAAAAGTAGCAAATTGCTGCTTTTCTTGCACCGGCGTTTCAAGGCAAAATTCACGTGGGACCCATACCACAAACCTCCGTTTGTTATGTAACCAAACACTTAATTGAAATCTGCTTATGTCAAACGGCCTCTTAGATAATCTTGCAATTCGAATTCATTTTAAACCAACTAAAACAAATCACAACATGGACAAACCTTTTTCAATATCAAACCAGCACAACAAATATTTGGCAATATTACAGATTTCACCATCCAAATAGAAGACCAACTAATATCATTCTTATGTCCACCTCTAGGTCAAACAATCCTAGCAACTAGCTCATACAAATCATGGTTTGAAATAGTTAAATGAGCTGTTGACCTAGACATAATCTTAAAAAAAGAAGCTTTGGCATCATAATTAAAAAGCATGACATGTTACATGTCAGATGACTATTCTAGATAGTCATCAATTTGACATTTTTCAATTAACTGCAGAAGACTGGTGATAGGTTCCTAGTTGATCGTACAAGTGATTTGATAAAAGTTAGCTTACATGTAGATATTCTTTTGCTGCAAGTTTGAGAGTTCCTTATTCTTAATACATCCACTGAATTGACTATAAATTAATCAAAATTGTTTGTTTATAAGGTTTTATTTTCAGTAAGAGGTGAACTACTTGGGTAATGCAAGACAACTGTCTGTACTGACGAGAGAATGCTCACGTTATGTAGTTGAGGACTGTTTGGCAAAATAAAAGAATATGGACCTGTCGTAATTCGCAATAAACTATACCATAAGCTATTTATTGGATACAAGGTTGGAAGTACTTATTTTTAGATTGGTACCAGTATAAAAAAAGCTTATGGTAATAAATCTATTTTTTAGAAAGTAAGAATTTGAAAACATCATTTGATTGCTATATCTCGCTTTAATATTTGTCATTCAAAAAGTTTTAGATTAGAATGTTCAGCGGTATTTAACACGCTAATATCAAGAATTTAGCAATATTCCTTAGAATCTAATGATAATTTACATGGAAGGTAGATAATTCTTGTAGTTTGGTGAAAAGTGTGAATAATTCTGATAAGACGCAATTGTTAGAATACACTAGAAGAAATGTATGCTATGCATAGTTATGGATATAAATGATGTATGGGATGGTATTGTGTACATGATATAGTACACTATAAATATGTACTGTTGCTCATGTGTTTAATTAACAAACAGTGTAACAAATTAGTATTTTTCAATATTTTCATTTCCCTCTCTTTCCTTTTCCCTCTCTCTCGTCTCTTCTTTAACCTTTGATCTGCAAGACTCCTATCTTCTCTCCTTCAATTACTAAAACTTCTCAGCAATTCTGCATTATCCTAACATGGTATCAGAGCAGAAAACGATTCAATACATGTTTCTGAGATCAAAATCTGTTGCGTTAAAGTCACTATTCATATTCTAAGAAAATATCAAAAATCATTGATTCAACATTTATTGAATGAATCTTGCAGTCAATTTTTTTTTCTTGAGGTTGATATTTCACACTGAATTCACCTCCATCTTCTTCTTCTTCTTCTTCTCAAATATCTGATCATTCATTTCCAATTTTTCAAAAATGGTCACAGCTGCGCAATTGCAGATTCTCCAATCCCCAATCACAAACCTCATCTCTACCATTTCTACGTCTGTTAATGTTAAGTTAGATGATTCTAACTATCTTAATTGGAATTTTCAAATGCAACTTTTGCTGGAGAGCAACGACATCTTTGGATTCGTTGACGATACTCAACCATGCCCTGTCTCCTTGGCTGAAATTGGTACAACTGATTCAAACTCTTCTTCTTCATCTGGTATAGCATGTGATGAATTGGTAGTATGGAAAATGCATGATAGGGCAGTTATGCAATTAATTACTGCAACTTTATCTTTTGTGGCTATGTCGTGTGCTATTGGTAGTCGTAGCTCACAAGAACTTTGGTTGAGGTTAAAAGAACAATTTTCTACGGTGTCTAAGACAAATATATTTCAGATGAAGTCCAATTTACAGAATATTAGGAAAGGGATGGACACTATAAGTCAATATCTCCTTAAGATTAAGGAGGCAAGGGACTATTTGGCTGTTGCGGGTGTATTTTTTGTGGATGAAGATATAGTAATCTTGGCTTTGAATGGGTTACCTGCAGAATATAATACTTTTAGGTGTGTTGTTAGAGGAAGAGAGAGTGTAATATCATTAAAGGAATTTAGATCCCAATTACTTGCTGAGGAACTTATTGTTGAAAATGTTGCATCTAACAGTTCCACATTTCTTTCTGCTATGCACACTGTCACCAAACCTCAATCACAACCTGTTCAAGCTTTTCAATCTCGGGGGCAGTCTGTTGGTTACAATGCTTATGATAATGGTGGGTATAAATCCTTTAATAGGAATAGGGGCAAAAGACCTCCTTACAATAATCAAAAGCAGTACACACTTAGACCCTCATTTTCCCCTAAACCACATGCTCCTGGGGTGTTAGGTTCATATTCACCTTCTGCATATCCCATGCCAGTTATTTCAAGGCATGTTACATGTCAATTATGTCACAATGAAGGGCACACTACTCCCTCATGTGGCTCTAGAGGTTTTGAGAGAATAAATGACAGAATTCAGTGCACTATATGTGGAAAACCAAACCATTCTACATGGTTCTGTTACTACAATGTGAATGGCCCGAACTATCTTTGGTCCTACAAGTGGTGCATCCGATGAGTGGCTCTTCGGTTCCTCAAGCTCAGCATCATGCCCTCAATGCAATGCATCATCCATGTCAGCCTGCTCAGCAAATCTCAGGTCCTAGTCCAGTATGGATCACTGATACAAGAGCCACAGATCATATGACAGCTGAATTGTCAAATCTGTCTTTGAGTTCTACCTATGCTGCGCATGATATGGTCCAAACTGCCAATGGAGAAGGTTTGTCTGTATCTCACATTGGGTGTGCTATAATTCCCACATCTCCTAAACCTCTTCATTTAAATTCAGTGTTGTGTGTTCCTAAGCTATCCCAAAACCTCTTGTCTGTTCATCGCATATGTTTGGACAATAATTGCTATCTAATCTTTGATGCATTTTGCTTTTGGATTCAGGACAAAGCAACAGGGAGAATCATGTACAAGGGGCAGTGTAGTAATGGTCTTTATCCACTGTCATTTGCTTCTTCTAAATCACTTGGCAGATTCCAGCATCATGCTTTCCTTGGTCAATTCATTGTATCGGCTACTTGGCATCATAGGTTAGGTCATCCTTCAAACAATATTGTGAATCTCATGTTAAAGAGAGCTAATATTGAATGTTTGTCACAAAGTCCGAATGATGTATGTGTCAGTTGTATTGAGGGTAAGTTTTCTAAACTTCCCTTTTCTTCGCGTATGAATACTTCTAGAATTGCATTTCACACTATACATAGTGATTTGTGGGGGCCTTCACCATACAAGTCTGTTGATTGTTATAGATTTTATGTCATTCTTGTTGATGAATTCACACGTTATTGTTGGTTATTTCCACTTATCAATAAAAGTGATTTCTATTCAGTATTTACTGCTTTTCACTCTTATGTTCAAACCCAATTCTCTAGTTCCATTCAAGTATTCCAAAGTGATGGGGGGGGTGAATTTGTTAGTAAACCATTTCAGAATTTTCTTAAGGAAAAAGGGATTTTACACCATAAATCATGTCCATATACACCTGAACAGAATGGATTAGCTGAACGTAAACACAGACATCTCATTGAAACATCCATCACATTACTTCAACATGCCAAACTACCATCCACATTCACGGACCTATGCTTTGTGCACACTCGCTTTGCATATTTAATAAACAGAATGCCCACTGCTGTCATTGAAAACAAATCCCCATTTGAACTATTGTTTGGCTTTATACCACCTATATCTCACTTACAAATATTTGGGTGTGCATGCTTTCCCTTCCTAAAACCTTATCGTCAAAATAAACTCCAACCTAAATCTACCATGTGTGTTTCTCGGTTATGCAGCACAATATAAGGGGTACATTAGCTATCATGTAGCTAGTAAGCATGTCTATGTTTCAAGGCATGTTATATTTCATGAACATGTTTTTCCTTACAAAGATATTGCTCATACTCTTCAATCATCTACTGCACCTCCTTCTCCCATTATATCAGCCATAAAACCTATTGTCACACAGCACAATGTTGTCACAAATTCCCATAGTGCTTCCACAAATGTTGTTTTTCCTTCCTTATCTTCACCACTGTCCATTGCTCTTGTCTCTTCCTCATGCTCTTCTCTCCCTACGACTTCTGCACCCTGTGATAAAGGTATGCATACTGATCCTTTACCTCCTGGTGATACATTTCGGCCTGAAACTATAGCAGTTGTATCACATATTCCTACAATGAATTTGCATTCCATGCAAACTAGGAGTAAGAGTGGTATTACCAAGAAGAAAACCTGTTTTCATACTGCCAAGTCTGCTGCTATTTCTGATTATTCCTTGACAGAACCTAATATATATAAGAAGGCTATGCAAATACCTGTATGGGTCACAGCTATGCAGGAAAAGATCAATGCTCTTAATTCTCAGTGCACTTGGAGTCTAGTTCCATTGCCTGCTCACAAAAATCTGGTGGGTTGCAAGTGGATTTTTAAGATCAAGAAAAATGGCGATGGGTCTATATCTCGGTACAAGGCAAGATTAGTTGCTCAGAGATTCTGCCAAGAACAAGGTCTTGATTATGGGGAGACCTTTAGCCCAGTTGTGAAGCCTTCCACAGTGAGACTTGTATTATCATTGGTTGTTCATTATGGCTGGGAATTAAGGCAGTTGGATGTAAAGAATGTCTTCCTTCATGGCATCCTTAATGAAGAGGTTTACATGGCTCAGCCCCCTGGTTTTGCAGACACTACTCAGCCTAATCTTGTATGCAGACTTCACAAATCTTTGTATGGCCTGAAGCAGGCCCCTAGGGCATGGAATGAAAGGTTCATGATGTTTTTGCCAACACTAGGGTTTCAAGGTACCTATTTTGATTGTTCCTTATTTGTTAAACACTTTAAGGATGGAATTATCATTCTACTAGTCTATGTAGATGATATTATTATTGCGGGCAATCAGTCTTGTGAAGTTCAGAAGGTTATTAATGCCCTTGCTGCTGAGTTTGAAATTAAGGACTTGGGTAATCTTCAGTTTTTTCTGGGAATACAAATTACTCCTGTTTCACATGGTTTGTTCTTATCTCAATCGCAGTATATTCATGAGCTTTTAGTGAAAACTGATATGCTAGAGTCCAAGCCATGTGACACCCCATGTCTGCCATACCAGAGAATGCTCAAAGATGATGGCGTGCCATTTGACAATCTTACCTTATACCGAAGTGTTGTTGGGGCTTTACAGTATTTAACTTTCACAAGGCCTGACATTGCCTTCTCAGTACATCAGGTTTGTCAATTCATGCAAAGACCTATGGTGAGTCACTTTGTTGCTGTTAAACGTATCTTACGTTATTTGAAGGGGACTAGCCGCTTATGGGATAAATTTCAAGCATGGATCATTGGATCTTCATGCCTTCAATGATCTTGATCAGGGTCTGGGGACCCTAATGACGAGACGTTCAACAACAGGTTTGGTTGTTTTTCTTGGCTCAAACCCTATTGCTTGGTCTTCTAAGAAGCAGCTTACAGTGTCTCGGTCATCGACAGAAGCAGAGTATCGAGCTCTCTCCTCTACTGCTGCAGAAATTGATTGGGTTAAACAACTATTGGTCTTCCCTGCGAATTGATCTTGTGCATCCTCCCACTATCTTTTGTGATAATATTTCAGCAATTGCATTGTCCTTCAATCCAGCTTCGAGCACTAAAGAACCAAGCACATTGAAATTGATGTGCATTTCGTGCGTGAGAGAGTGGCTGCCAATAAATTGTCTCGTCCAATTTGTCTCTTCCAAGGAACAAGTCTGCGAGATATTCTCACCAAAGGCTTAAGTGCACCATTGTTCAAGATTCATTCGTTTGCAATCTCACGCTTGGTTTACCAAGGCATGAGATTGAGGGGGGATGTTAGAATACACTAGAAGAAATGTATGTTATGCATAGTTATGGGTATAAATGATGTATGGGATGGTATTGTGTACATGATATAGTACACTATAAATATGTATTGTTGCTCATGTATTTAATTAACAAACAGTGTAACAGATTAGTATTTTTCAATATTTTCATTTCCCTCTCTTTCCTTTTCCCTCTCTCTCGTCTCTTCTTCAACCTTTGATCTGCAAGACTCCTATCTTCTCTCCTTCAATTACTAAAACTTCTCAGCAATTCTTCACTATCCTAACAACAATCTCTGCATAGAAAAAGAATGAAAATGTACGGGTGATTACTCGATGGATGATTACTTTCATGTGTCTTGTTATGATTTACGGGGATAAAATTTGTATGCTGACATAGCCATTAAAATATAGTTGCGGATTCCGCAAGAAAAATGTATTGGTGGCTGCATTTTTCTGATAAAAATCTTATTATACATGTTCACCATATGGAATTGGCATCATCGAGTGTATTTCTGGATTGTTGGATGATGCCATGATCTCTTTTCTAACAGGCGGGATCTGGCTATCTTGATGTTGCGCCATCCAAGGCAAACCAATCCTTGGATGATATCAGTGAGCTGAAACATAGGTCTATGTTGATCACCAAAAACATTGATCTTCTATTTGAAACGTTCTTCAAATGAAAAAACAACAAGCTTGAAAAGGCAAGAAGAGCAGGAATGGAAAAGGTAATAAGCAATTTCACCAAGAAGGTAGACAAAATCTTTTTCATTATCTTTTTTCTTTTCTTTCAGAATCAGGGACTCGTTTTTTAGCCGGGTAACATTAAGGGAGTTGTTTGTCATTGTATTTTAAAAATGTTTTTAAAAAAATTAAAAAAATATATTTTTATTTTTTATTTTAGAGTAATTTTTTAGGGTTCTTAGATATTTTTATGTTTACTTTAATTTATCAAAACAGAGTCTTGAGAAGTGATTAAGGGAGAACTCCACACATGATGGGGGTTATGGATATTCTTTTAGATGTGTTCAAATACCTGACAATCTTTCAATAGTTAAATCAGACAAACCGGAAGTGAAAATTGCATTTATGTGATTTAACTTAAATTAAGAGTTTTGTCTACTAATACGATTAAGATTGTTTTTTAAAATGGTTTTTTGTTTAAAAATATATTAAAATAATTTATTTTTTAAAAAAATATATATTTTTAATATTAAAACATCAAAAGGATATAAAAAATTATTTAAAATAAAAAATTATTTTCTTAAAAAAATACTGTTAAAACACATTGTTTTATATCAAAAATAAAATAAAAAATAGTACATTGTTTTTTTAGCTTTTTTATCTTATTTTAACCAAAGTCTTTCCCTTCCATTTCACCATAATAAAATTAGACCACAAGAATAAAAAGTTTGTTTTATAATATATATATTTTTTTAAATTTTAACTGGTTTAATTTGATTTACTAGTTTTATCCTTAAAAAACTAGATTGGAAGTTATAGAAAAAGAATATTCTTGTTTGTTTTTATTTTTAATGGTTCAATTTTTCCGAATTGGTTTTTTTTTTTTCACCCCTACTTTATGTTAGCATCCAAGCAACGAATTAGGGACACTGACAGTCGGGCTCGGGGATTCTACGATATCAACGATTTTACTTGGTGGTCCTCCTCGCAGAAGCATGAATGGATCGACTTTATAATCACATCTATCTTTTGCTCATCTACCACCTAAACACACGTCATCATCTGCTGTGTCCATCTTTAAACCTTCGTTTTTAGTTGGCAAAAGTTAGCTATGAGATCATTCCATGAAACCCAGCCCCCCATTTTTGGTATAGCAGTTGATCAGCAACAACAGAAACTCTTCGACTAATTGTGTAGCTAGAGATCATAATCATACGAGGAGATATTAATAAAATAATATATATTTTAGCATTTTTTTATTATTGTATACGCTCCGGCGGGAGAGCTATACACACAATTAAAAATAGCTATGGTTGATCGAGCTGCTATATATGACAGGAGACGAAAGAGAAAGCATGATATATTTTTTTTACCGTTGGAATCACTGTTCAGACATATGATATATCAAAACATAGCAAGGAAACCAAACAAATTATAATTATGAGTTTGAAAAAAATTACGTTGTTCTAGTGTTTCATTATGTGACACTGAAATAGAAGAGCTAATTTCACTATCATGATCAAATTTAAATTGTTGCGGGGTTTTTAATTTTATATATATTTTTTAAATTTAAATATAATTAAAAAAATTAATATTTATATTGTTGGAGGGTCTTTTAAAAGCAATTATTTAATTATATAACTTATTCCTATTAATTGTATAATTAAATTACATACAAAATAATTGTATTATATTTAATAATATAAAAAATAGCTCTCCAAAACAATTTTTACCATTGAAGTACACATCAACAAAAAAAATCATATATACACTATTCAAAAAGACAAAAACCATTTTAGAGATTTTTCTCTTACATGGATTATTGTCATCAAAGTATATCTTTAATATTTTATTCATTGTTTTTATTTGCGATCTCGCAAGTGCGATCGCGCGAACTCGCAGAGCGATCGCGCGATGTCTTTAGGTGAGTTGTCGAATTTGAACGATACCCAGAGCCTGATCTTGTGGATGGTGGGCCCTTCCTTCGCTGTCGAATATCATAACACGCCAACGAAACAATGGAGAAAAATCGCAAATAAAAATTCATGATCGGGTTGCCCGTATCCGAAGAAGCACAGGCCAGTTGAGTTATAACGGATCATTTACTGAAAATTTGATCCATCTATATAATGAGTACTGGAGAGGTGGGAGTTGTTGCAGGGGACAAAAAAAGAAAAAAAGGGGAGCCCACGGGACACAATAGTAAGGCTGGTTGGAAAGAACAGAGTGTTTTTATTTCGAGAAAAATAAATCAATTTAAATTTGGAGTGATTTGTAAATTAATCCTTCTGTGTTCTTAGAGATGAATTCGTGAGTCCTTTTTTTTCCAAAAACCAATTATTTTATTATTTATTTTCCTTTTTTTTTGTTCCTTTTCAATTCATTTTTGAATAAATAGATAGATAGATAGATATCATAGAAAAATGATGAGAGAAGATGATTTTTTGTTAATCATTAATCATTTAGTCCTCGATTTTTTATATTTCTGTTTTTTGGGGGTCTTTTATAAAAAAAAAAAAATCCATGCTCAACCTATAACAATGAAATGTTGTTTTTCCTTTTATTTTTATCTTGGTTTTAGATTTTATTTTCTTATAAAATATTTTTTTTGTTAATTCTATCCTTGAATCAATCAATGTTTTTTCACTAAGATTTTCTTGTTTAGCATTTAATTCTCATTCTCTTATTACACTACTTTTTTAGACTTCTATAAAAAGAAATTAATTTCATCTTAAAATAATAAATAACAATTTCAAGCAAAGAAAAAGATAAAAAAATATATATATTTTTTTAAAAAATATTTTTAAAATGCAAGAATAAACAGCATCATAAATCTAGTTTGAGAGTGTGGCCCAAATAAAGGTTTGCAAAATATCAAATTCTTCTTGTTTATTTTTTTATATTTTTTCATTATGTTGAAATACTTATGTCAAAGATAAAATTTAAAATAAATTATTTTAATGTGCTTCCAAATTTGTTTTTCAAAAACAACTATCATTACAAATGTTATGGTTATATTGGGAAAGAAGAAAAGAAATGGTGTTATAAAGACATTTAGACGTTAACAAATCTATAATATTTTTAAAATTTCTCAATTAAGCTCGTCATTCATGAACAAGGATGTAAAGCATTATCAATTATACATGTAGTAATATATAAAATGTAATTTTTTAAATATAAAAAACAAGATATTACCAGACTTAAATCAAGAGTGGTTTTAGATATATAATATATATAAATAAATTCTTTCATTACTTGAATTTGTTATAAATTTACATGCTAACTAATAGCAAGAATGATAATAAATTCTTTCCTACGATATTTTGAAATATATAGATTCTATTTTTTAGATCTAAGAATTTTAAAGTTGAATTTATATTGATTTATATTTCTTATATATGCAAATGCTAAATTTATGATGCCAAGGTTTCTTTTTATGTGTATTTAGTATAATTAAATAGTCAATAACATGTAGATATCTAAATTCTTGATCATATTTTAATTGAGACTCAGTATTTACGAAGAGTGACATCTCCTAAAATGAATAAATTAAAATTCAGAACAGTTGATTATTAGATTTTCATGAACGTGCAAAGAGTTTATTGGATCACAGCTTGTAATCATTGTTTTAGGCCACATACGTTGTAGTTGAATATATTTGAAAAAAAATAATCCTGCTTAAACTTTTAAAAAATATTAGATTTAGAAGATTAAACAAAGTAAAGAAAAGGTGTAATGAAACTATAAGGACCTAGCTAATGTGATACTGAAATTACAAGAAATTAAAATGTTAAAATAATAATAATAATTAACTCTAGTGAAACGCTACGCCTCATCACTATTCCACCGCCTTATTCCGTTATATCACTGTGAGAAGAATACCGCCTTAACTGCATCTGCGGCACCCATTTCGGGGCATTCGCGGTATAGTGGTATACTAATTTCTAATTTTTGAAATGTTTGAAACCAGAGACCCGGGCGAGAGCTAGAGGGAGGAAGATAACTTCGAGGTCTTTTTATGTCCTCTCTCAAAGTCAAGCTCACCCATCTCAGGTATGGCTTGTGATTAAGAGGATAGATCCGCTTCCACTGCTTGTGAGTATCAAGAAAAGTAGATTCTCTACTTTTCATCTCGATTCTTCATGTTGCTCTTGGCTGGCTTTTGTAGCGGATCACAGGGCAGAAATAGGGAGATTTAAGTGGAGGAAAGGGGCGGAGGTTGTGGTGATAGCAAGGCTGAGAGGGATCGGAAACAGGCCCATCTCGCCGTCGTTGTGTCAGTACGAGATCAAGTTTTTTCTTTTCATTTTTTCACCTAACCAATCAAGTTTTTTCTTAAGCTAGGATCCGGTGAAAAACGACGGGGAGTAGGATTTTACTATGGACCTGTTCTAGTAAATCGAATCCCAATTTCGCGCCGGGGAAAAAGTATAATTAAAAACATTCGCTGTGCTCTTAAGAGTTTTTTGTAATGCGTTGGATTTTGGATTCATAGTCAACTAAGAGATTGATACGATCTGATTTAATTAAATTAATTTCAAGTTCTCGCAAAATCCGCTGGAATGGATCCGAGCGCTGGTAGTTAATATATAAAAAATGTCTCTTTATGTATAGCTTAGTTATACTGGCATTCAAGTAAATTATAAATTAATCATTATAATTTTGTAACAAAAATTTAAATAATTTTTTATTTTAAAAACTAATGAATTCATTTTTGTGATTATTTTAATATTTATTTTTTTTTAAAATTGCCTTTTTTGTTTTGCTTAATAACATGACACGTTCGAGATCAAAATAAAACTAAGGTTAGCTCCCTTTTAGGCTAAAATATTGTTAATATAATCTTTAATATAAATTATTTAATAAAATTTAAATAAATTATAGATAAATGAGAAATTAGTCTATAAAAATCATTCATTAACATGTTTTTTTATAAAACTCAAAACTCTCTACATGTGTTTCTAAAATAATTGGCTAAAAAAATTAAAATTGGATTCAAAGATACGAAAATAATATTTTGAGTATACTATTTTAAGTTTGTTTTATTTTTTTAGAAGATATATTGTATGATTAATAGATATGTTAAGATCATGTTTTGATATTTGATATAAGTTTAGTGTACATGCGAGAGTTTATATATACATTTTTTAGTTTAATTTATATTCTATCACGAAAAAAAATAAAAATAGATAAGAAAAGAAGGTATTTTTTGTTTTTCGAAAAACAGAAAATAATAATTAAATAAGTAGAAAAAATATTTAATTTATAAATATGTAATAAAAATAGAAAATAATAACCAGCCATGATAACGACATACATATACATACGTAGCCATCGCGCGGACGATCGCGCGAGGAACAAAGTTTATCGCGCGATGTCGTGCTATGTCACAAGATATCAAATACAACTTTTTTTTGAACAGCAAATACAACTTTCTTAACGTCTTGTCTTGTGAGAGGAATACCTCGGATAGGCGCGGATGAGACGAGACTATAGTAGGTTGACTACATCATATATCATATATCCTATATATTCAGACAATTGCGTTCTTGCCGAGAGGAAGGAAAACGGAGATTCCTCCAAGACCGAAATAAAACGAAAGGAAGTGAATATCTTTCGTCCGCGCCTAAGACGTTGAGCAAAATGGAGACGAAACATGTCGCGCGAAGGCATTCTATCGGATCTCTTCAAAAGAGGAGGATGGTACATATCCATATTCACATTACTAGAAATGCCATTTGCATTTAATTGTTCACTCCATCTATCGTTGTTAATTTGTCTTCCTGCCTTCCTTCTTATCAATGTCTTGCTTGTATACCGATTTTTTCTTTCTTTCTACCTTTTCTCCCTCTCTTCGAGTCTCTTACGAAAGTAATTTATTAACAGTGCAAACGGAAACGGAAAAATAGTGAGAGGAAATTAAGTAGGAGCATCGAAAAGATCAGAGCCGACATGGTTGAGATTAGCGAGGGACAAAAACGCATAAGGCAGGGTCAGAAGGAGGTAAGGGTAAAATTTGAGGAGATCAGTGTCGAGGCTGCCAAACTCAAGGAGGAAACTAATCAAATCTGCAAGCAGAGTGCTGCAAATCAACTCAGGCTAGATCTCATGTTTCAAATCGTCAAAGCCAGAGCCGAGAAAGATTCTGCCAAGGATGCCTTCCTCACTCAAAAATTACGGTCTGTCATCTATCTTTGCAGCTTCAATTTTATTTTGTAACCGATGCTTATGCTATTATGATCAATTAACGTCATTCTTTGTTTAATATCATGTTTCAGGGATCTAATGGCGACCAAAACCCAGGTTGTCTAGCAAGCACAAGGTTGCGGTTCCATATCTACTTTAATGGAGCCGGCTATTTGGGAGCACTTTCAACTTTTTAAGACCTATTGGGCCTATCCAGTACGAACATGTATTAACCTGGATCAGCGTTTGAGATACTGTATGGTTTAAAAAAAAAAAAAAAAACTATTAGTGTTGCTGTACCCTGTAGTTTGGTTATGTAATATCCCGAACGGACTATGCAAGATACTACTCTAGTACTTGTAATAAAGTTTGTATTGGTGTGATATCAATACAAGCAATATGCCCGCGCGTTTCACCGCGAACTTTTTTATCTATGTAGAAAATTGTTTGTTTTTATATGTATTGTATTTGTTATTTTAATATTTAATTAGTAAAATTATAATTGATAAAATCTGTATAATCGAAATGGAAAGTGGTTTGTATATTTTGTAATTGCAAATAATACAGGTGTAAGGTTTTTTTTAATGTAAAAAACTAATTGATTTTTTACATGCTGTAATTAGTTGTTTAAATATTTAATTAGTAACATTATAATAGATAAAATATGTAACAAATTAATTTTTTTCCTGCCTAAAAGGAATAGTGTAATCGAAATGGGAAGTGATTTTTATATTTTTTAATTGTAGATAATTTAGGTAAATTTGTCAAAAAAAAATTAATCTTTTTTCCCAGTAATATCACATCTGACACATGAAAAATACAAATATTGTAAATTTCTGAAAAAACAAACTTAATTTTTTTGCGTGCTATAATGACTTATGTGTCGTATAAAAGGAACAGTGTTAATCGATATGGAAAGTGACTCGTATATTTTTTAATTGTAGATAACCTAGGTAAATTTGTCTATTTTTTTTAGTTGTTTTTTCCCCCCGGTAATATTACATCTGACATATTAAAAATAAAAATATTGCAAATTTCTGAAGAAATAAACTTAAATTTTTTTCGTGCTATAATGACTTATTTGCCGTATAAAATGAATAGTGAAATCGAAACGAAAAGTGATTCGTATATTTTTTAATTGTAGATAACCTAGGTAAGTTTTAAAATATTTTTTTTAGTTGTTTTTTCCCCCAGTAATATTACATCTGACATATTAAAAATAAAAATATTGCAAATTTCTGAAGAAATAAACTTAATTTTTTTGCGTGCTATAATGACTTATTTGCCGTATAAAAGGAATAGTGAAATCGAAACGGGAAGTGATTCGTATATTTTTTAATTGTAGATAACCTAGGTAAGTTTTAAAATATTTTTTTTAGTTGTTTTTTCCCCCAGTAATATTACATCTGACATATTAAAAATAAAAATATTGCAAATTTCTGAAGAAATAAACTTAATTTTTTTGCGTGCTATAATGACTTATTTGCCGTATAAAAGGAATAGTGAAATCGAAACGGGAAGTGATTCGTATATTTTTTAATTGTAGATAACCTAGGTAAATTTGTCAACTTTTTTTTTAGTTGTTTTTTACCCCCAATAATATTACATATGACACATTAAAAATATAAATATTGTAAATTTCTCAAGAAATAAACTTCATTTTTTTTGCGTGCTATAATGACTTAGTTGCCGTATAAAAGGAACAGTGTAATCGAAACGGGAAGTGACTCGCATATTTTTTAATTATAGATAACCTAAGTAAATTTGAAATTTTATTTTTGAGTTGTTTCTTTTTCCCAGTAATATTAGATTTCAAATATTAAAAATGAAAATATTGTAAATTTTTTTTTAAAAAAATAAAGTTAAACAAAAGAGTATCAAATTTAAATTCAAAGCCAATTTTTTTTATATAAGATTTATTAATCATATTATTATATTAAATGTATTTAAGAATATTGATATTATTTTTTAAAAAAAAATTCTAGGTCATTTTTCTCTCTTTCTATATATTTTTAGGCGATAATATTCAATAAATATTAAAACATATAATTAGTCTTACATACTTTATAGAGTAATCGAAAAGGGAAGTGGTTCGTATACTTTTTAATTGTAGATAACCTAGGTAAATTTGTTAATATTTATTTTTATGAGCTGCTCTTGTTCTTAAGTAATATTCTATCTGACATATTAAAAATAAAAATATTATAATTTGTTTTTAAAAATAAACTTAATTTTTTTGCGTGCTATAATTATTTATTTGCTGTCTAAAAAGAACAGCCTAATTGAAACGGGAAGTGACTCGTATATTTTTTAATTGGAGATAATGTATGTAAATTTGTCTACCTTTTGTTTTTTTGAGATGTATTTTTTTTCCAACAATATTAGATCTACAATCTTAAAAATTAAAGCATGGAAATTTTTTGTAAAGAAATAAACTTAAACAAAAGAGCACAAAATTAAATTTTGAAGCCAATATTTTTTCTTTATAAGATTTATTCATCATATTATTATATTAAATGTATTTAAGAATACTGATATGTTTTTCTCTATATATATTTTTAGGCGATAACATTCAATGTTATTTTTCATTGTTCGAAAAAATACTGAAATAATGCAGGAAATATTCCTAGAAAGCAAAGTTAAGCACCAACGTTGTACTGTTATTCTTGACTTTATCAAAATTTCCAGAATTTAATTAATCTCTGAATTCAATTAATACTATTTCCATTCTAAGCATTCATGCTACATACGATGATTCCGAGCGTGATCTCACGCCACTGTGAAGAAAGTAAGTAGAAGTAACTTTGTTACCAAGAAACTGATCTTCACTGAGAGATAAGAGATATGGGGAACAGACAGTTGCTTTCCAAATAAAAAAAAAACGTATTTCAGGAAAAAAAAAAAAAACCCAACCAAAATCAAATTTGTTGGCCGAGGGGTTCGAACCCCCTGCGCGCTGACTTTTCCAGCGCGCAGTGAGCCGCTCAGCCACAGATGTTTCTGTCATTTCCACCATAGAAAGTATAAAAAGAATCTTTGTGCAAAAAAAAAAAAAAAAAAACAGGTGCATATACACGCGCGAAGCAAGGGCTGAAAATGGTCAGTCCACAGTGCACATGAGTGTGCGTGCACAGTGGCTGGCCGAGCTCTTTTAGTTCCTTTTACTAATTGCCGAGGGTGACTTGTATTTTAAGGTCCAAAATAATCTTAACTAAAGAGTTTGAAGCTGTTAATGATCTTAAAATGATTTATATTAACTTTAATCTATTAAATTTAAAAACTGCTCATATTCATTGTTTTGTTTTATAAATAATATGCTATATGAGCTTCGAATAAGCCCAATAGTCGTAACAAATTATTAATTATGAAATGATGATTTTGAAACTTTCCATATATATTGAAATAGAATATAGAAATTGAAACAGATAGCCTAGAAACGACATCTCTTGTCAATAACACCAAAGAAAAGGGATATTAAATGAATGGAATTGGGATATGGATGGAATATAATGAAATAGAGCAACTTTGAGGTTCCCTATGAAATGTGGGGGCATGGAACGAAGACACTACGACGAAGTACCGGGAGTTACGAAGGAAATTTCGAGATCATTGGTCGTGGGGTGAAAACGGGAATTGAACTCTATGAGATCGAATCCCCGTTGTTTCTCAGTAGCTCCATTAATTAAGCCGTAAAAGCTGGATCACAAATTTTAAAAAACATTAGAAAAAACTATCCCACATCGAGTAAATGAAAACCAAAATAATATATAAAAAGTTGATAATGGATCATAAATACAAGCATATGCATGCATGCGCGCGAGTTCGAGTGGGAAATTTATACTTCAAAATAGTTATAAAACGCAGTTATACATTAGTTACTTTTGGTGTATACGCCGAGCGATGTAGTTTTGCAATGCAAGTCTTTGTTAATGATTTTAAGAAAATTTGGGTAGATGAGCATCATGTTCTTGCTGGTTTTATCATTTACTTACGAAGTCTTCGAGCGATTAGTCACTTTTGCTGTACACACCGAGCGATGTAGTTTTGCAATGCAAGCCTTGGTTAATGATTTCTTCATGCCAGACAAAGTCTTCGCAAGAAAATTTCGGTAGATGAGCATCATGTTCTTGTTGTTTTTATCATTTACTTACGAAGATTTGTTCTTCTTCTAGATTTTTGCACCTTAAGGAAACACGATCATGATCATGTTGGAGACTGCAGGGATGATGAATACGAACAGCACATCCGAGAATCATCAAGCAGCCCTAGAACAACCAGCTGGAACTTCTGCACCTTCAAATGATCCTAAAAAGTCGGCTAAACAACGTCTAGACAAGAAATATCGTGAAAAAAAAGAAGGTACTGATGTTATATCATTTATCTGTCTGTGACTCTGTATTCCTCCGAGCTTCTTTTGCTGTCTCTTCTAATTACTTTGTTCTCTTCTATCATTTATTTTCCAGCAAGAGATGACAGAGCTCAAGAGAAAGGTGGATATGCTGATGGAAAGAAACGAACATCTTGGACGAAAATGCACCTTGAATTCAAAAGAAGATAAGACAGCATGAAAGCCAGGAATGTTATGAAGTTAGTAGTGTTGGAGTTCTTGAGTTAAATGTTAATAAATAGCCTTGAAGCTTGTAAAATACATTTTTCAATGTCTATTTATTGTAGGAATATCGATAATGATACGTGTGAGAGTATTTTTATTTAGTAATTTGCGTTTTACCAAAAATATTCTCTGAATGTTAGTGAAAACCTAGATCATAAGAACGAAATCATCTTTTTTTTAAAAAAAATAAAAAATAACGGGTAGCCAGCCACTCATGTCGATATGTAAGAATTGTAATCTTGTTGTGATACCGGGGTTACTACGTGTTGAAAGCAAGCTAAATGAAGGTAAGGTATGGTATGATTGAGACCGAAGGTAAGGTATGGTCCCAGAGGAAAATCAGTCCCAGAAGATATTGAAAGAGGAAGTTGAAAATCCATGTGGTCCCGGTGTTTAAAATAGATATTTTTATTTCTTTTTAGAAATATTTTTGAAATGGAATGTAAATAGTAACTCAGTTGCCAAAATACATAGCTGTCACAACCTGAAAGGCCTGGAGGAGCTCCACATGTATCTAGTTTCGTTTTTAATAATATTTTATTTGTAAAACTATCAAAATAACTCCTAAATAAATAAATAAATAAATAAAACAAAATCACCCTTGTGCGCAAGCATAATTTTTTCTTAAATAATTTATTTATTTCACTATGCTAAGAAAACTGATAAAACAAAAAAAAAACCTTTTGATGCTTTTTTTTTTAAAATCAATTCTTTTACTGTAAAAAGAAAAAAAACCAATGCAACTTCAATCGTTTTATTAATATCAAATGAATTTCAACTACTATTTTTTGAGTCCTTTGATCAATTCTATGGCTCTCCTTTTTTTTTCTTCTTCTTCTTCTTCTTGAAATAGAAAAAGAAAAATAAATAGCATGTAGTTTTCTTGGAAAACAAATTTGTAGATGATCAACATTGATTAAGGAACCCCGAATCATTTTGATATAACTGCAGTGATCAAATAGATATTGTTGTAATTAAATGCAGGGATTAAGTTATAACAATAGCTGATTCGTGCGAGAAAGTAACTCTGATGTTATTTATTTTTGCATTTCAAAAATACTTTATTATTTATTTATTTTTAAATATTTAATATGATAATATCAAAAATATTTTTTTT